>JAODKE010004052.1:0-11950 GCA_026779605.1 Mormyrus hasselquistii
TTATGAACAGAATCGGTGATAAAGGGCAGCCCTGGCGGAGTCCAACCCTCACCGGGAACGAGTCCGACTTACTGTCGGCAATGCGGACGAAGCACTAACACCGGTTGTACAGGGACCAAATAGCCTTCATAAGGCAGCTCGGCACCCCATACTCCTGGAGCACTCCCCACAGGACTCCCTAAGGGATGCGGTCGTATGCCTTCTCCAAGTCCACAAAGCACATGTACTCCCACGCACCCTCAAGGACCCTGCCGGGAGTATAGAGCTGGTCCACTGTTCCACAGCCAGGACGAAAACCACACTGCTCCTCCTGAATCCAAGGTTTGATTATCCAACGGACCCTCATCTCCAGCACCCCCGAATAAGCCTTACCAGGGAGGCTGAGGAGTGTGATCCCCCTATAGTTGGAACACACCCTCTGGTCCCCCTTCATGAAGATGGGGACCACCACCTCGGTCCTCTAATCCAGAGGCACCGCACCCGATGTCCATGCGATGCCGCAGATGCGTGTCTACCAAGACAGCCCTGCAACAACCAGAGCCTTGAGGAACTCCGGGTGGATGTCATCCACCCCCGGGGCCCGGCCACTGAGGAGCTTTTTAACCACCTCAGCGACCTCTGCCCCAGAGATAGGCGAGTCCACCCCCAAGTCCCCAGACTCTGCTTCCTCATTGGAAGGCGTGCCGGTGGGATTGAGGAGGTCTTTGAAGTATTCCTTCCACCGACCCACAACATCCCGAGCTGAGGTCAGCAGCGCACCATCCCCACCATAAACAGTGTTGATGCTGCACTGCTTTCCCGCCCTGAGACGCCGGATAGGGGACCAGAATCTCCTCAAAGCCGTCTAGAAGTTGCTCTCCATGTGCTCGCCAAACTCCTCCCACACCCAAGTTTTTGCCTCAAAGATCACTGAAGCCGCGTTCCACTTAGTCCGCCGATATTCATCAGCTGCGTATGGAGTCCCACCGGCTAAAATGTCCCGATAGGACTCCTGTTTCTGCTTGACCATCACCGACCACCTTACAGTGACAGCTCCGGTCAGCCGTCTCGACAATGGAGGCACAGAACATGGTCCATTCAGACTCGATGTTCCCCGCCTCCCTCGGGACATTGGAGAAGTTCTGCCAAAGGTAGGAGTTGAAACTCCCTCTGACAGGGGATTCCGCCAGACATTCCCAGCAGACTGGCACATTGCTTAGGTCTACCAGGTTTGACCGGCATCCTCCGCCACCAGCAGAGCCAACCCACCACCAAGTGGTGATCGGTTGACAGGTCCGCCCTCTCCTCACCTAAGTGTCCAATACATGCGGCCCCAAGTCCGATGACACAACCACAAAGTCAATCATCAAACTGCAGCCTACACCCTTATGCTTGAACATGGTGTTCATTATGGACAACCTGTGACGGGTACAGAAGTCCAACAATAAAACACCACTCGGGTTCAGATCGGGGGGGGGGGCGTTCCTCCCAATCACACCCCTCCAGATCTCACTGTCATTGCCCACGTGAGCATTGAAGTCCCCCAGCAGAACAAGAGAGGGGAGGAGCGCTCTCCAAGACCCCTTCTAAGGACTCCAAAAAGGGTGGGTATTCTGAACTGCCATTTGGCGCATAAGTGCAAACAACAATCAGGACCCGTCCCCCCACCCAAAGGCGAAGGGAGGCTACTGTCTCGTCCACCGCGGAAAACCCCAATGTACAGGCACCCAGCTAGGGGGCAATAAGTATGCCCACCCCAGCTCGGCGCTTCTGCCCATGAGCAACTCCAGAGTGGAAGAGGGTCCAACCCCCTTCGAGGAGACTGGTTCCACAGCCCAGGCCATGCGTTGAGGTGAGCCTGACTATATCTAGTCGGAACTTTACAGCCTCGCGCACCAGCTCAGGCTCCTTCCCCACCAGAGAGGTGACATTCCATGTCCCTAGAGCTAGCTTCTGCAGCCGAGGACCGGATTGCCAAGGTCCTAACTCACACTGCACCCGACCCCTATGGCCCCTTCTACAGGTGGTGAGCCTATTGGAAGGGGGACCCACGTGCCTTGTTCAGGCTGCGCCCAACCAGGCCCCATGGGTGCAGGCCTGGTCACCAGGCGCTCGCCATTGAGCCCCACCTCCAGGCCTGGCTCCAGGGGGGGCCCCGGTGACCTGCATCCGGGCAAGGGAAATCGTGGATCCATGTTGTAATTCATCATAAAGGGTCTTGTGAGCCGCACTTCGTCTGGTTCCTCACCCAGCACCTGTTTGTCTTGGGTGACCCTACCAGGGGCATAAAGCCCCGTGCAACTTAGCTCCAGTGATCATTGGAACACGCAAACCCCTCCATCACGATAAGGTGTCGGCTCCAGGAGAGGACATTGCCACTCAGAAAATATTTACTTTTAAGCAACATATAGGCAACAATGGACAGGTTTGGCAATGGCATTCCACCCAAAAATAGGCTTAAAAATAAAGGAATCAGTGGGTTTAATAGCCTAAAGGATATACAGGCCAAGCATCCACGTTTTAAATTCCTCAATTGTTTTCTGTTGATGCTGCGGCTGAGTCTCTATAAAAAAAATTCACTGTGAGCGTTACGTGAATTTAAACAAATCCTTTTAGACCTACTTTGAATGACAAAACGAGTTTATTTGATTACTAATATTTACTTTAAAGGCTTTTATACTTTACTTTATAAACTTGATATGCTACAACCATATAAAACTTGCTCACATTTTGCTCTGGCTTCCGCCTGTTCGCGTACACTGTAAAAAATCTAATGTAAAATAACAGTCAAAAGTCTGCCAGGTCCCGAAGACCAATAGTGATGTTGTATATTTGCATAGCTTGACTGTGTACTGCCTTTGTTTAAACTTTTAACCATGATGGTGTTGAATAAGGCAACAGTATAAATTCCCCAGCCACGTTGCATAATGATTGCTGCGACAGCAGTGGATCTTGTAGGAGCTAATGCTTTGTGTTTCTTTGCATTGTTTGTTGCGTAGCAGCTTTAAAGATAAATATAATGTTGCCGTTGCTCATATTTCTTTGTGATGTAAGGCTTCAGTTTAAGGTGATACTTGTTAGGCATGCAGATTGTTGTGCAGCAATTTGACAGGAGGACATTTTAGTGGAGCGAGGAGCGGTGTTGAGCGGAGTGGCTTAGAGCGGAGGAGCAGGCGGAGCCAACAACCTCATGAGCGAGGAGCGGAAATTCTTAGCGCTCCACTCCGCTCACATGCTCTGATACAAAGCCTGCTCTGATACAAAGTGAGCGGTATCAGAGCGAAATCGGATCGAGACAGAGCGACCGCTCCAGCTTTATTTAAAAAAGCCGCTCCGCGCTCTGACCCAATTCCGCCCGCTCCGCTCCTCGCTCATGCTCCGCTCCACTCCACTCAAGTGCTCTGGCGCTCATCACTGGACTGTGCCCCTCCCTGGGACAGCCCCCACCCCTGTCTTACAGAGACACCTTCCAAATAGGCCCCTTGTTTCCTACTGATCTACAGAAATTACAGCTTTTCTCGATTGCTAACACACTATTACCAGGATTATGAGCTAAATTTACAAAACCATTACGCCACCTATCAAACAACACACCCATTTCCCTAAACTGTTGACACTATTCCCCTGTTTTGACACATGATTTCGATTTGCTGAACTGTTAGAGTAAAAATCTACACACAAATCCCTTCAATTCTCAATGCCTAAACCATGTGCTCATTTATATAAATCACTTCAGTCAATATTGTTCACATAAGTCAGCACAGGTTGAACCCAATTGGCACACAATAATCCAGAGGGAATCCAATCAGAATTGTTCACACACCAATCAAAACTCTCACTTAGACAAAAGGGCCATGTGTCAGTTCACTTGTATTGGAAAAATGGATCTACAAAGACCTGAAGGTAGAGGAAGGGGACACAGAAGAGGAAATGGAAGAAGAAGAGGAAGGGCAAGGGCAAGGAGACAAGTGGTTTCTGATCAGATTCGTGCAACTCTAGTACACCATGTTCTCATCCGTGGGTTGTCCATGAGGGAAGCCGGGCAAAGAGTGCAGCCGAATGTGAACCGCCGGTATAATCTGGACCTTCAGAGAGAAAAATAGGTAGGTAATTTACATACTGCTGTCTAGTATAACATTGGAGTGCAGTATTCTGCGCTCTTGCAGTACATACATGTACTGTAGCTGTTATCTCTATTGTATGTTCTGTAATGCATTGTATTACTGTACCATATCACATACAGGTGTTACTGTGTGCTCCTATTTTGTAAAATGGATGGTTTACTGTAATCCCACCAGTAATTCTATCACTGTATTGCAGAACTGAAAGGTGACCACCTAACGGAGGCAGAAGACGGCTATTCTCACAAGAGCAAGAGATGATCATCGTCAATATGGTCATAGCCAACAATCTTATTCGCTTGCGTGAGATACAAAGGAGAGTTGTTGAGGATCAGGAAAAATTCCAAGGCATTGAATCCATCAGTATCTCAACAATTCACTGCATTCTTCAAAGAAACAGGTTGAGGATCAAACAGGCCTATTGTGTTCCTTTCGAAAGGAACTTTGATAGAGTCAAAGATGAAAGCGTGGAATATGTGCAAGTATGGTTTTTCATACCACATTTGAGTATATTTATGTATTACAGCAGTGTATTTACTGTAGTACAGGCCATATTGTGCACTACAGCAATGTGTTTCTCAGTAGTAATTTACTGAACCGTTTCATTTCTTTTGTAGAGAATATTTGACATAGATGCCAGAGAGACTCCTCGTGAATTCATCTTTGTTGATGAAGCGAGATTTAATCTTACCAGAAGGAGAAGGGGGAGGAATGTGCTAATGTGTCATCTGGGACAATGTCAGTCTCCACAGGACTGCTGTAGTTTGTGACTGGTTCATGAACAACCCAAGATTCAGAAACATCGTTCGGCCAGTATATCCTCCCTTCCTAAACCCCATGTCGGTGAAAGGTGACTGAGACCTTTACATCCGTATTCACCTCCTCCAGGTGATGGAGGAGGCCTGTTCTGACATTACAGTTGAGGCTTGCCAGAAGTTGATTAGACATGCAAGGGGTTTCTTCCCCCACTGCCTGACTAGGGCTGATATAGCCTGTGATGCTGATGAGAATTTATGGCATGACCCAGACCAGAGAAGGGATGCTGATTCATGATGAATGTGTTTGTTTTGGTTTTGTTACAGTAATGTTTTCAATGACCTATCGATATTTGATATTGGTAATTTCATGAACTGCATTCTATGTTCTTTATCCGTTGCATGTTTTTACTGCTGATTTACTTTTTCACTCAGTCTCGGATTATGACTACAGTACTGTACATCAAGGAATTAAAAAATTATGAATATGTATAGGTGTGGTGTCTTTATATTGTGTGTGTCATATAGAGAGTTTGTTCCTCGGAAAACCACAAGTGCCATTATTCATTACAGTAGCAGGTTTTGGAGGTATTGTTTTGAACTGTTTTCACTAGTGTGTAATTACTATTTTGTAGTGCATATGTATTTGATACTTTTTATGTGATTACTGAAGGCAGAGTTTGGTTTAAATGTAGGATTACATGGTTCTGAGTGAAGAGTTTTTTTTTTTTTACCTGAACAGCGGAAGTTTCAGTAGTTCAGTGAGCAGTTAAGGATTCGTGTGTAGAGTTTTGGGAAATTGAGACCTAATTTAAAGAAATGTGTTTTAGCAATCGAGAAAAACTGTAAAGGTACTTACCGCACATGACTCTCACATCCTGCATGACAACACAATATACATTTTCTGCATCATGCTAATGATTTACAGTAGCTGCTTTATGCCCATGCACAAGAGAAAAATGAGGAAGTTATACAGTTCAGAAAGAAGTTTGACGTATCGGCTTCATTTGCATGTATTTTTAATCTCTGAGCTACAAGGATTGTTTGTGAAGACCAACTGTCAATTGATTTACTTTTAAGTTATGTTTCTAAAATGATAAGATTTCAGATGCACAGAAATGCATCAGTACACAAACAAGCTCTCTTAATGTAAAGTTTATAGCCTTAGACATTATGTACTGTCCCTCACTGTTTTCTGCAGCATCTGTCTCTATCAATTCTTCATTTCAGTTTAGTTGTGAAGCTGTGAGTTACATGTATAGGAAAGCAGGCAAGCTGAAAACTTAATTTTTAAAAAAAATGTTTCCACTTTAGCTGCACTTACAGCTCAGAGTAACTAGACACCCCTTACGAAACAAACGTATTTTGCAATATACTAGAATTTGTATTGCAATACATTAGGAAATATATTTCAATATATGAGAAACTTCCCCATATATTTGCAATATATGGATGATAACCTATTGCTATATATTGATTCATATATTTTAAAATACACTGCTATGCAAACAATTACTGCATGTATGTTTATTGAAACAAAGTTTTTTTTTATGTTAAGCAAGCTCCAAGCTCCAAATCATATTTTGCATGACATTCATTATATTTTACATTATACAGCCATATGGATAGACCACAATAATACACAGTGATTATGTGGCCATTATCCAAGAAAACAGTCAAGCTGTTCCTTTTCATTACTCTAGTGAACTGCTCTGAGTAATACAGTTCTCCTTTGACCAAAATTCTACTGAACAGCTAGTGTCTCTTCATTAGTAAGTTTTTGTACAAAGTGTAAACCAAGGGTCACAACTTGATCTGCTACTCTTTCAAACGTTTTTCGCCAGTCAAGTTGTTATACAGCTGTATACATCTAGGCACAGCATTTCTTAGTGCATTGTTTTTCAAAAGAGGTAACACTTTTCTATATGTGAAATGTTTCATAATTTGTAGGGGAACACATTGGGTGCCATGAAACATCTTCAGTATCTCCCCATTAAAAGACTCAAATGAAGACATAAATGTATGTTAAATGACACATTTTCCTTTCCATAGATTGTTTCAAACTGTTTGACAAAATTAACAACTAGTTTACATCTTTTTAACCCCTCTGATGTGACAGTGTGCTTACATAGCAAGAACATGAGGGTGACAAGGATTAACCAGTGCTGGTAGAATTTATGGGGTAGTAATCCCTTTAGTACAAACATGATATAAAAAAGTAACTAGTTCTGCTACTGAATGGCTTTCCAAATGTTCCTTGGCTGAAAACAGCGGGGCACCCTTTGGTGGTTTAATTTTCAAGAGTTTTTGGTCGAGCTTAGGAACACGATTACCAATATAGTATAGTATGACTCCTCATGGTGTCCACTATCCAGCCACATGCTTGTCATTCGCCGAACAACTCCAATATGTAAATTGTGCGTATGGTCAGGAGGCATTCCAGATATGATGTCAAAGTGTGAGATGTTGAAAAGACATGCGGGCCCTTTAGTGCCTTTCGGAGATCGCGTGGTGCGCACAGCCTCCCTTGCATCAGTTAGGGTTGTAGCATGATCTCCTTTTGGAACATGTTTGTATGGATAAACCCTAACAGTTTCATTTCCCTTTGGAACTTGTTCACCAGGACGTAGGCAGAGGCTGCACCCATAATGACCATTAAATTGGGTCATGTTTTGCAGAATGGGCCTGGTAACTGAATCACACATCATACCAGCTGCTATCGCTCTACAATCATTCACAATGTTGTTTCTGTGTAACTTGAAGCCAACAGTCCCTTCCATGGTCGCAACACATACATGTTTGATATGCATTATAATAAGGCTGTACCTATATATCATATCAACATTTAATAAATTCATGCGAAAAAAACACTCCAAGGAACTCTCTTAAAATAGGGCCCAATGCCAACCACCTGCAATGTGGATGGCAAACATAAGATTCTTCCACCAAATGCCTGAAATAGAGGGCTTTCCAGTTATCCCACTCAACAGTTGGTCTGACCCAGGACTACTTATTTGCTCCACCTTCTTAACAGATACTAATCAAGAAAAATTACAGTTCAATAAACTGGTTAAAATGTGGCCATTTAGTGCAACATACTGTCTGATGTCTACAAAATACACACAAAAGGTCATGTTTATGATTCTCCATTTCCTGGTTTGAGTGATGCATGTTGATGGCCTCAGTCAGTTTCGTAGGATAAGAATGAAAAAATAACCTTATTTTAATGAATATCTATTGTGACAGGCTGGGCGTATAACATGTATGTGACGCTATGAGAGTATATCAAATTTTTGAAGTAAATAAAATTTATTTGGAAGCAGTAGTGTGTGGCCTTGCACAAAGTAGGGTGTAACGTGATGTGGAAATGAGCGGCTATACTGATTATTGTCTCTCTCTCTCTCTCTCTCTCTCTCACACACACACTCTTTTTTTTGTGTGCTGTGCGCCTTTAAATACATTGTCTCATCATCAATCAAAGCAAAAATCCCCACCGTCTGTTATTTAGGCTAAATGAAGTTTGCGAGCCAGTGTGCTACATCATGCTAGCTGCGTTTAGCTAAGCCGCAAGTTTGTAAAAACTCACACAAACCACGAAACTATAACAGTAGCCTAAACACAGAGCAACTGTTTAATAAGGTAACTTAACTAATTTTAAATTAAAATTATTTTTTTATTATTTGCGACACTACCATGGTGTAAGCAACGTCTCTGATTGGCCAAGCTACTTGTTACCATGGACACATGAAACTGCAATGATTTGATGGGCAGAATAGGCACAAACGACAAGCCAACATAGGGCTGAGCGATATCATATCGATATTGGTGGTGTTTATATGTGTTTATATGTTCCCTTCTTATCCTTTCTCTGGTAAGCCCCTGATCCTGCTCTACTTCCTCCTCCACGCTCACCAGCTGCCTGGCCAGTTGGTATCCTGTGACCCTCTCGGCTTCCTCGTCTGCTGCTTGATTACCTCTCGCCACCATGGTACCTGACCCCTCATGTCCCTTGCACTTGACCACTGCCACTATCCTGGGCTTCCGCCAGCTCCCTCATGATCTCAGCCTCGTGTTTAATGGGTTTGTTCCCTGCAGTCAAGAACCCCTCCCTTAGCCACCGGCTCAAATCCACATGAACTGCCCCTACCGCGTAGGCCGAGTCTGAGTAGATGGTCACGTCCCTACCTTTTCCCAGCTTCAATGCTTCAATCACTGTGACCACCTCTGCCCGTTGGGCAGACTGGGGTCCTTCTAGTCGCTCTGCCTTCACAGTGACAAACTTGTTGCCTTCCCTTGCTACCACCACATATCCTGCCTGTAGACCCCTTGTCTTATGCCTGAAGCAACACCCTTCTGTAAACCAGTCCTCGGTCCCTTCTATCTTTTCTGCCTCCAGATCCGGTCTTACCTTCTCATCCCTAAGTACCCTGTCGCTCTTCGGCCCCCATGCGGTCGGCTATGTTTATTCCCTTGTGCCCAAAGGTCAGGTGAGAGGCTTCTAATATTTTGCTAAGTCTCTGTTGTCGGAGGGAGGTCATGGTGAAGGTTAGGGAGTTCACATACGCCACCACACTATGTGATGTCAGGACGTGGAGTATGTGCCCCATCACTATGTGTGCTGTTCTTTGAATAATTTTGACCACCCCGGCTGCGTGCCGCATGCAGGCTGGGCAATGTTTCTCTGCTGTGTCTAAATTTACACTGACATACATCAGTACCTTCCTCTCTCCCCCTTTTTTCTGAAACAGGACGCCGTTCACTACGTTTCCTGTTTCAGAAACATCGAGATAGAAGGGGAGGGAGTAATCTGGCAAGGCAAGGTCCGCAGCCTGTGCCAAGTTCTGCTTCAGGGCAATAAACGCCTTTTCTGCAGCCGTGTCCCAGTTGAGGGAAGCTGTCAGGCTCCTTAGGCTATGCTCCTTCACTAAGGCCCTGAGTGGCTGTGTGAGACCCGTGTAATCAGGAATGTATGTGCGACTGTATCCCGTGAGGCCCAAGAAGGACAGCATGTGTCACCGAGTCCTCCACAGCGATTGCAGGCCACATCCGGCGGTCCTTCCACCGGCGCACCCCTTCCCCAACCCCGGCCCCAGCCGCAGCCGCAGCCCCAGGCCCGTGCTCCCCGCCCTGAGCCACCACGTCCCCTTCCCCAATTGGGGGCCCATCCCCCATATGGATGAGTGGGGGGAGGGTACAATTCTCCCCATGTGCCTGGAGCCGCTTGGGTGTTTGGGGCCCCAGAGGCCGCCTCTGACAGCATCTGCCTCCCTGCCTGCCCTTTCTTTTTGTTTTCATTTGCCTTCTACCGCGCCTCCCCCACCTGCAATTTCAGCAACTGCTTTTGCAGTTCCTTAAGGTCACTCTCCTCCTTAGTAGCTTCATCCTTAGCTCTCTGTAAGTGTTGTATCACATGCCGGTCCCACACGTGAGAGTCCGCCCCGGTAAGTCAGGGTTCCCCAGGATCGCGGCCCGCACCTCTTCTGGAACCCCCTCCATGAC
Organism: Mormyrus hasselquistii; assembly: GCA_026779605.1. NCBI lineage: Eukaryota > Metazoa > Chordata > Actinopteri > Osteoglossiformes > Mormyridae > Mormyrus > Mormyrus hasselquistii. The sequence continues at coordinate 10,355 of JAODKE010004052.1, forward strand.
TGCCCTACGGAACCATTCGTGCTGCACCCCCGCTGGTCAGGATGATACCCCATCATACGGATCCAGTCCTCCTTGCACTTATCTAGGTACTTTATGGGGTGGGTGGTCTTGTCCCAGGTCAGCTTGGGAATGGCGGGGGGTGGGAACATTTCCCTCATGGCATCCCCAATGCGCATTACCACCGCCGTGAGGCTTACGCTATCTGAATGTGATGCGGTCCCTTGCCGTTGCTCCACCTCCAAGAGTGAGTGCTTAGTCAGACATCTGGCTGCCACTGCCCTGAAATCTCCCAAGGCTAATTTAGTCCCCTGGGTGAGCTGATCCAACTTATCTATCTACTGGCATCCCCTCTCTGTGGGCGGGGGCATCTTACCTGCCAGCGCCTGCACGTCTCCTATCGAGAACGGTTTGTACCTCTCCTGTGTTTGACCAGCCCCCCTTAGCAAAGGAAGCTGGCCTTGACTGTGAGACCGCAATCTCATGCCATATCCCTGAATGACTCTCACTCCCCGTCCCAACAGCTCTCACGCAGTCCTCCAATGAGGAGGCCTCCCGTTTCAATTCCTCCTCTAGTCTACTCAGCTCCCCCTCTAAAAATGAAATCCTACTTTCCTCGGAGGGGTCATCTTCCCACGCTCCCCACTATTTCTACATTTCTGCAGCTCGGGGGTCCTCTCCCTCCTCCAGTTCTGTGGATACCGGGGGAGCTTGCTCTCTCCCGCCTGCAAGACTGACCCCCGTGCTCCTCTAGCTGTTCTCTTCTTACTCTGTCCGTAAACGCTACTGCTTCTGACAGCTCTGACTCCGTGAGTCTTCGACAATTACCACTTTTCTCCCCCCTATCTCCCTCTGGTCCTGTCTCTGTGTTCACTTACTCACTCTCTGTGTTATCTCCCAGTTCCCTGCGGCCTGCCTGCAGGGCTGCTCGAGCCCCCGTCCAGGAAGGGGGCGCCTGTGCAGGAGGGGGAGGCTGCCCATGGATGGTTCCCGAGGTTACCGTGATCACAGGACACATATGGGCTGCAGGACCCGGGGGCAGCAGACGGCACCGCCTTCCCGCTAGAGTATGCTGGTGGCCGCTTCTTACACTTTATGTCCTCATTTTCTGGGGCCGGTGGGGTTCCTTTACGCCCCACTGGTTCTCTATGGAGGTGGTCAGTTCCCTGCCAGAATAGGGCCAATCTCCACCACGCCATTCTCTCCTGTTCCTGTTTCTTTTCCTCCTTTTCCCACTTTCCTTTCTTCATAATCTCATTTCTTCATTCGACATTTCTGTCGAGCCGCCTCCTCTTTCTGACTCGCATATTCCTTCTCTTTACTCCACAACAATTCTCCTAATGACCTGCCTGTCTTCCGGCTTGTACCCCGCTCAACAAACCACGGTACACATCCGGTCCTTTGCTTCTGCTACCACCTTTTCTCTCTCTCTCTCTCTCTCTCTCTCTCTCTCCTTTGCTGCCTTTGACACAGTTACCCCTACTACCCGCATTTATTCTGAGAGGGGCTTCCACAACTTACTGGCCGGCGGCCCCCAGCCCCCAATTCCCGGTCTAACTCCCCATCCATTCTGACTTCTTTGCTCTCTCTAGCAATTTC
>JAODKE010004053.1:0-11947 GCA_026779605.1 Mormyrus hasselquistii
GCTGAATCATGAAAGTGATTAGAAAATGGTCGGAGATGGACTCGTTCAATGTACAGACGGATACTTGATGAACAGAACTTCCATGAGGTATAACCAAATCCAATGTATGATTGTGAACATGTGTTGGTCTCGTTACGTGCTGATAGCATTCAACCGAGTCCAGAAGAGACAGGAAACGTTTACTAATGGCATCTGTCTCTACATCCACATGTATATTGAAGTCTCCAAGTATTATAATATTATCAAAATTAATAACTAAATCATTCAGGAGTTCCCCAAATTCAGTCAAAAATGGGGTGTATGGCCCAGGTGGTCTGTATACTATAAGAAAGTAGAAAATTATGCATAATATTGTGCGGAACCCCATAGTGACAAGGTGTCAGTTGACCCAGAATTTCTAGGAATGCCCCTGCTTACTTACTGTGTATTATTTATTCTGCATCTTTCAGGCAACACAGAAAGGCAGCTTCCTTAAATGATATTCGACTTTTGTAAGTCTGCTTATTAATGAAATTCTGGCCTCATGACTCATTTTAACATAATACTACTTATGAATGCACAAAATAGGTAGTCAGATGTAATGTTCAATGTAAGTTAAATATTACAAGAAAGACATGGAAATTCTGCTCGATGACAGTGAAAGCCAAAGACTCAAGGCTTTATTCTGCCTGGCTCTGCCTGCAATAATCCAGAAACTGCTGTGTTTTCTGGAAACTAACAACACGGTAGGGTTGCCTGGATACCAGCTCACAGGCACGTGGTGCCGTTTTCTCCGCTTTTGCAGGGTGATTCAGCTTCACTTCCTCCGCTTCTCTCAGAATTAAATTCAACACACCCTGTTGGAAGGCAGCCAGAACAAATAAGCAGGCAGAAATTTTGCTGTGAAGTATTTATGCACATGGGTCATTCTAGTATTATTCATTAAATGACCAGTGTATGAATTAAACTTTCCCTCCAAGGTCTGTGTACTGAGCAAAACTATTTGTAGTGATTGTCCTGGAAAGAGAAATTCTATGGATTTCTAAAGTGAGTGGAAACAAGGATACAGTAAATATAATTACAGTCGACCAGTCAGAGGTTAACTCACTCTAGTGGAATCTGAGCAATTTCGCCGGACTGTACCCATCACTGGCTGGAAGCGAACAAGTAACCACAGATCAGGTCCATAACCCAGCCACGCCCACAGGCTTCCTGTGGCATTTTTAACCAGATAACTAGAACCAAAACCGGCCTTGCTCTGTCCACCCTGCTGGCCTTCCTGTATCTGACCCTCCTTAGTGGTATTAATCTGTGCAGTGGTATTAATCTGTGCAGTGATATTATTCTGTGCAGTGATATTAATCTGTGCAGTGGTATTAATCTGTGCAGTGGTATTATTCTGCACATTCAGCCCTAGTTCGTACTTTCCTCTCATTTCTAGGTTGTGTAGCTAAAAAGTGGCTAGAGCAGGGAACACAAACATTTCTGAAACTGAGAGCTACTTCACAGGTACTGAGCCATATGAATGGTTACCAGTTTGAAAAGTCCTCCTAAACTTATCTAAACCTCATGTATAATAAACATGTTTTAAATGCTTTTTTTAAATATTGTCATCAAATCTATATAGATGAAAATATAATTAAAGAAGAATAGTAACAGGATAAAATTTTAGACGCCGCTCACTGGTGAGTTGTGCTATTTTTAGAACAGGTCCGCGGGCGACTCATGTGGTCCTTGGGGGCATCCTGGTGCCCGTGGGCTAGAGAGCGTCATCTTACCCCAGACATGGCAAAAAGCCTGCATACTTTATAACAAGTCTGTGTATCACAATTACTAGTAGATATTTAGGTGAAATTGCTACCTTACAAATGCTTGATGTGAGGCTACCCATGACATAGGGTTTTGTCATTTTCCATTGTGAGTGGATTGATTCAGAGCAAGCAAAAAAAAAAAAAAAGTTTTTCCATTTCCAGTTTTACTGCTGAATATTTAAATAAGCAGAGACCATTAATAAATCTTGATTATTAGGATATTAGCCTTCATCCTTTCCATGGGCAGTTCTGTTTTGCAACCTGCCTGCTCTATGCCTTCTTCTGCAACATCACAGTCACGGTTTCAGTTTTAAATGCACACACACAAATATGGGTGAACAGCAGAACGTCTTGTGAAGGTCATGCAGCAGCTCTGCTTTCCTCCCACGGTTCAAAAACTTGCAGGGCAGGTTGGTTGGCGAGTCTAAATTTGTGTGTGTGTGTGCATGCATGTGTGCGCGCCCTGTGGTGTGTTGGCTTCTGCCCAGGGTTGGTTCCCGCCTGTACCCCTTGTTCCTAGAATAGGCTACAGGTGACCCCCAGTTGGGATTAGGCAGTTATGGTGATGGATGGATTGACTGGTGAGGATCAGTTCACAGAATGAGACAGTGTCCATGGAGAAATTTGAGTTAGGGGTCCTTTGCAGAAAAGCCTAGTGGTGACATCACTCTGCGAGCCATAGGACCAGAAACCTTCTGATAACAGGCACTAAATCGCCAAGCCACACACCAGCATGACACCCCATGATTTTGAGATTATGTTTCATGTGGTCCTACACGCATTTCTTCCAGCTTCATTTCTTGGTTGTGTTGCAGCCCGGTAAAGTTAGATAGAGCCGCATGACTGGTAACTTATGCTCCACTTGCTGCATGGATGATCCTCCGCCATGACTGATTCTCTCTGGAAAAACCTACCCAAACTCTCCCTCCCCCTACTGAACTCCCACATGCTTTTAAGTCACTTATTCAATCTGGAAAAGTGTTTACACTGAATGAGCTTCAGTTAAAAGACCAGTAGACCATCCAGGCCAGGGGTGTCAGACTCTGGAGGTCCGGAGCCCTGAGTACCTTAGTTCTTTTCCCGTTCCACAAAAAAAGGGCATTTGTTCAAGAGCTCAAGAGCTGTGTGGTAAATAGCACAAGTTGAATCTGGTGTATTAACTGAGTAGAAACCCAAAAATGGGCAGGGCTCCGGCCCCCCAGGACTGAGGTTTGACACCTCTGATCTAGGGGGATCTGAGAGGGTCAGAGGTACCTGCTCACAACCTCACATGGGGCGAAATTACCATTACTGGTATCACTGGCAGTCACATACAGCCACACAAAAAGCAAGGATAAGCACCCTTCATATGAATACACACACTTCCATGTTCATGAACACCATGTGTCACAGTAACAAGGGTCTGCTACGTCGAGTCATTGCGGACACTCGGAACCTAAATGCCCAGTGACTGCCAGGGGCAGTATCACCCATACAGGTGACCAGCAGTGATGATGGACTAAGGAATGGCTGTACACAGAATGAGCCTCAGACACAGCTTCCCAGGCTGGGGGGTCCCAATGTGTTTAATGGAGAGTACGGGCTCTGTACACAGAGGCGTGCCCCCGCTCCAGACTCCCATCACTGCTTGCCCTGCTGCTGCTTCTTCAGGTGAAGCTGGTAGCACTGCTCGCAGGCGATGGACAGCCCCACCACCAGCGACACAAACTCTTCAAAGTTCACCTCCCCGTCGCTATTGGCATCCAGGTCCTTCATGATCTTGTCCACGGCAGCGGGGTTTTTTTGTGACTGGAGGGTTTGAGAGAGCAACTCATTGCTGGCAGAGTATTTCAGGCATGCTGCACAGTGGACTGATTGGGGCCCCAGTGCACTGCACTGTCCCCTGGGTTCCATACTGCAATGACCCAGGGTCACCACAAGGGGGAGCATTTCAAAACATGTGGTTGTGTGGCCAAAGATAGAAACAGGCCAAGAGCAAGCGAGAACTCACCTTGAGGAACCCTGCCAGCTCGTTCTCCATAAGCGACCTGAGCTCCCGCTTGGACAGGGTGTTGCTGTTCCCTTCCTTGGAGGCATACCGGTGGAACACCATGATGAGCGACTGCATGGCCCCTTCCAGTTCAGACGGCATGGCTGCAGACTGTGGTCGAACTGCCAGAGAGGACTAGTGATCACTAAAATGCCTGGGGACAGGGAGACCCTCGCCATTCCATAATCACCAAACTCATCGCTCATACTCCAATATAGCAAGTACCTATGCACCATACTTACACCAAGTTACCATTCAGTTCACTTTTAATCACAATTTTACTTTATAAATTATTCCCCAGAAGGGGAATTTCCCCCTTTGTGGTTCCTCCCCAGGTTTCTTTCTGTTAGGGAGTTTTTCTGTGCCATTATTTCCTCTGGCTGGGGGCTTTGGCCAGGAACAATGTAAAGTGTTTTGGGACAATGCAATATTGTGAAAACGTGCCATACAAAAATAAATAATGGAACTGAATAAACCACAACAAAAGCATGCTTTTGAATTTGTGATGGGTTGTGGCTCTCCAGCCTTCTGGGAGAGGCTCAGGACCCCCACAACACTGCATAGGACAGGCAGGTATAGAAAATGGATGGATGGATGGACGGACTCTGGAATATTTTCATATATATGAATATCATATATCATATATATGAATATGAGAATGAACTCAAGTACCACGACCTGTTACTGGTATGTGTCTTTGCCATTTTGGTGTTACTGTGGCACTATTATTTTATTAATAATATATTAGCCAAGGAACCTGGACTGGTTACATTGTTGGAAGATTGATATATGGATGATTGCTTAAACTTCTTTTTTCTTTTGGTATTTAATGTTAAAATAAATCTATTCTGTGTAATTAGCATTTTCTTAACTTTTCTTATCAGGTCACTGCATAGCCATGACATGAAAAACTATTTTGTTAGACACGAACAGACACGCAGGAATGCAGGCAGATACCAACAGGCACACATAAGCCTGGATCACACTGTGCATCACTGGGAGCGGCCGCTGTGGAAAGACGGCATGCAGGGTATTTTAATAACTTTTTTAGGGCACCAGTCAAATATAACGGTCGCGATTGTCACCTCAGCCTTGGTTGATATAGATATATACAAGTAAAATAACACACAAATTTACATTTTAAATTTTATCGTCAAAACAAGCAAGTCATTTAAAAACAAAACCCAGAAATTCATCCGTCTACGAAGCAGTTCTACAATTTAAGAAATGTAGCTACAGTACTGCAATGCTACGTGTTAAAAATGGACACACAGGTCGATCTGAAAAACAGATAAATCACCTGAGCGTGTTCATTTCAATTCAATAAAAATGCCCTCAAGTTTTTTCCCCTTCTTTCACACGTAAACGAAGACCGTAGGACATAGAAGTTACTTATCACCACGCAACAATACAATAATCAGGATAGGTAAAGCAAGATCCACCTATTGCTACAAGAACGGCATCGCTGAAGTCTGAGTTAAGTATCGATAGAGTGTGTACATATCATTTAAAAGTAATATAATAAAAAGCAGAGAGGTATAATACCATACATAATATACTTGTCTTACCAGAGAGAAGTTAAAACGTTACAGCAGCGAGGAGATGAACTGCGCAAAAGTTGTAACATCCTAGGGCGGGTATTTATAGGCGGACACCGCCCTGTCTCAACTTAGTGAGTAAGAGAAGGGGGTTGAGCAAGACCCAGCTGACGTCATCGACCCCTACCTCATGGGCGGATGTTAACTGTTTACATCGGCTCTCATTCTACAGGACTTAAGAGTCAAAATAAAGTTCAGAGAAAGTCTAAGCCATTGACACAGTTGTGCTCAGACTCCAATCAATAAGTCTGTTCTCTGTCCATCTTTGTTTGCCGCATCTAGTTCCTTGTTTACATGTTTCTGTGGTGCGGCCATAGAAAGGCTCTTTGTGTATTGTACTCAAATAATTGCAGTGCTTAAATAAAATCTTTTGAGACACTGGGTTATATTTGCTCCGGGCACCTGGTAAACTATGACTTGCTGTAACTGGATAATCGTGCGTGAAAATGCCTGCTTGATCATGCACTGGAGAATCAAGCAGACCGTATACCAATTTATTCTCTGTACGCGCCAGATAACCATGTCTCTGATAGGTTAGTGGGTATTGAATGTAGCTGATTAAAGTGATTAAAAACTGGTGTGAGCCTGCCAAAGACCTCTGCAGTCATGAATACCGCCAAACTCAGAACTCATTAGCAGCCTTTAAAATGAGTCAGAAACGCTGAAACTTTCTGACATCCTCTTTCTTACTTATAAATTAATACCACTCCCAAGTACAATTAACATTGCTGGTGCTCAGAATATTTACACTCTTTATTCTAATTTGTGTTGTATCCAGATATGGAGTGATTAGCGATTAGTATTTTTAATGTAAATGCTATAATAATAAATACTGAAATTAAATTATAACATTTCAAATATTCAATTATCAGCCACATAAAATGGTGAAATGACTTTGTATTGTTTTCATGTTCGATATTCATGTTGTAGTCATGAACAGGGAATAAGCTGGGTGATCAAAAAAGAGAGAATCATTGAAGAAGAACCTTTTTCAAAGTATTAATGCGGCTCTATTAATCCTGACTATGTCCATCCATTCTTCTTCCAGCTGCTTATCCCAGGTCTCAGGGTTAAGTCAACCACACAATTTACTAATGAAATCTCATGGCAGGTTAAACATCATAGGACATATTAGATAATGTTGAGTGATAACTGACATTACTGTAAAATGAAGAGATTACACATTTAATGGAAATTGTGGCTTAAACTGTTTAAAACTCAGATTAGTAGAAAAACACAAAGCATATTATGAAGTGGCAATAGTGTAATATATAAAACATCAGTACATCAACAGTGAGAAATATCACTTGAAAAAATCTACAGAAAAATAATGTTTGATATTAAATTAAAATACTCCAACTGATAGATATTAGGATTCTTTGTTTGAGTGGCATTGAATTATTTTACTTTGACAGTTTGCATTATGTCTTATTATGAACAAACTATCTCTTGATTAAGTAATTAAAGTAATTGGTTCCGTAGATATCTTTACCATTCTTTGTGTGTAGAGGTTTACCATAATAGATTCCTATCAATCTATTTTTGAATCAAGACAACCAGATACAAATTGTGCGTGTGTGTATACACACCACACACACACACACACACACATATATATATATACAGAGAGAGAGAGAGGAGAGACAGAGTCTGCTTCAAATTCAAATTCAATCAATGATCCAGTATCAACAAACAAACAGCAAAATAAATCTGACCTCCTGCCCTAGATTACTGTCCAGGACATTATCAGTTCAGAGAGAATATACAGATAATTTTTGTATAGCTTTCAAAAAATGCATCAGGTATACAAACCTGCAGTCAGCTGAAAATCCTCAGCAAATAAAAATAAAATAGAAGACTTTTTAATATTTGTTGTCTTTTGCTGTAATTTAGCATATTCTTAGCTTAAAGTCAATGATATTTGGTTAGAGTGCACACATGGCTTACAATACTGAATGCAAGTACTGTTCACTGATGTGTTCGTCATGTAAGTAGAGTTTATACGGTTTCATCCTACAGAACATTTTAAATCTACATCAATATCTCTTAATGATATACATGTACTGTTATTGTCTCTGGAACAATTTCTTTGTATTACATTGGCTTTCATGATTAAATTGTGCATTATTTTGAGTCAGGTTATGATTAATGGAACAGAATTAATTTAGCAAAAGACTGATCTGTTTTCAATACTTTACAGGCATCAGTAAAATCTCATTTCATGAGTCCTTTGTCCTGGTTATTATTCTATTTATTCCAGATATTTCATGCGGCTTTATGGAACTGTGAAATTGTACTTTTATACATTTCAACCTAATTTCTGTGCAACGATGGAACATAAGAAAGCAATGCAACAGTTTTTTGTTGATTAAAAATAATTAGGGTACACACACATGCACGCGCATTAACACACACACATACACACATGCACACACACGCACACGCGCACACACACACACACACACACATGTTGGGTAAACATATCTTTATGGGGACCACTCACACACGCACACTCACACACACACACGCGCGCGCGCTCACAGACACACACCCCTGAAAAGGGATGATGAGGTAGAGAGGAGCCCCTTTGTGTCATAGCTTTACCGTCTGTGACCACTAGAGGGTGCTGAGCCCAGTAAACCTGGTAATCCCTGCCCTTTGGAAAAACCTTCCATGTATGTGATGTGCAGTCACAACGGGAATTACAATTTATTCTATGTGTATAGCAAATTAACCTACATTAGTGAAATTAATGGTAAATAAGGCAATAAATTTCCATTAATCCCATTGCATTTTCGTGTTTTACAGCTTAGTGGTTAGCCATATAACCTTGTTCTTTCAGCTCTTGGGGGCATGAATAGGATAAATGAGGTTCTTTTGAACCCAAAGTCAGAGCTGTTAGCTTCCACTTATCAAATGGCAGTAATTGATACAGCATGCATGAAATTAAATCGGCATAAAATGTATCCCAAGATTTTAAAAAAAACCACACTCTTGTGCTGCCTTTAAAACTGGACAGTAGATGGCGCTTCTGATCTGGATCTCCCTGAACATAAAACACCATGGTTAGACTGACACAGCCACTGAAATCCTACAGTACATCATAATAATTATTCTACAGATAATTACCCTTTAGCCACCCCAGTAGTCTGTATCTTTGTCCTGGCTATGGTCTCATTATCGCAGTCAGATTCACTCTTTTTGCTCCTTCGGAATTTTCTACCACCTGTCCCACCCCCTTTCAAGCTTTATTTATCTGCAATATTTCTATTTTAAATGTAGCCCCACTTAGACCAAACCGTGACAGTTTGGCAATGCATTTTTAAAAAGTAAAAAGACTTTTTAGAGTAAAAAGTCGACAAAAAGTACAGTAAACATGAGTATATCTTTGGTTTCAGTATCGGTAGAAATCAAATCAGCCCAGAACCCCCAGCCCCTAAATATACACAGTACTCCCATAATTATTGGTAGGGACATGTCCTTAACATCCATACCCAAATCTACGCCCTTGAAAATAAGGTTCAATTTTTAGACTCGAAGTGAGAGGACTAGTAGATGAATGAGTTAGAAAAAGTACAGGAAGTTCACAGGTGTGTCAGCAAAGTTATGACAACAGCATTGCGACATTATATGTACTAGGCTTACTGCAGGAAGGTGTTTACTGCTGACGAAATACTTCTGAATATTTATTTGCATTTGTTTTATCATAGATTTGTTTAGATTTGCCGAGGGGAGCATTCAAGTGTAGACATTTGAGAACAGAGAACTAAACGAAGGCCAGGGAATCTAGGAAGCTTGTATGTGACATGCTTCAGATGAGAGCTCACCACAGACATTCCCCACTGAGCAGACAGAGCACTGAGCGGCGAAAAAGTGCATGAGCTGGGAAGAACAAAGAGTAAGGGTAAGATTATACAGTGCCGCGCCCCAGCTAGAATGTGAATAATATGACACCTCATCCCAGGAAGCATGATAGCATTCCCACTGAATGCTGAAGAAATACTGGATGAGGCGGAATTAGACCAAAAGATTCACTGATTTCAATATATTTCAATGTACATCGAATGAGTGGCAACTTTAGTCTTGAATTAGCTATATAGCTTAAATAGCTTTGTGGCTAGGTGGCAACATTAATAAGAGGGGTAGAGAAAATAAAACCATTTGATGGTTTATTGGGTTATCTCTGACAAAAGAGCATGGCACTGCTGAGATACGGAACCCAAAAGCGGAACCCAAAAGATCAAGGAAAGGAAAGAGAACCTTTTTGTTAATGAAAAAGCTTTTTTTTGAGTACCTTCACAGTATTTTACTGCAAACTGAAAAATACATGGAATAGCTGCATTTTTCATTTACTGATTTGTTTTAATGCAAGTTTTATTTTGTATTTTTTAAATGTATATTAATACACCTAGTTTTTCACCCTAAATTAATACTGACTTAGCAGGTTATACAGATGAAAATAGTGACGCTAGATATGATTAAAGGTACTTCAGTTAAGAAAAAGGCAAAATATGAGCTGAATGGTTAAATGCTGAAGTACAGGTACTGATTTCTGGCCCATTAGAACCAGTCACTCAATCCAATCTTGGTAGCTGTCTGAGTGCGTCATGGAGACAGAGAGAGAGAGCGAGAGAGAGAGCGAGCGAGAGAGAGATCAACTTACATGTAGCTCATATACAAAATCAGCAAGCGTGCCCCTCCTTTCCTCTTATCATAATGTGACTATGGAATCCAAAGGAAAATATCCCCAGATCTAAACTAACCCCTCAGCCAGAAAAAAACATCCCAGCCGGGACTTTCAGACTGTTGTACAATATGTGTAGTTTTTGAAACAGACCACAAATGACATATAGAGTCAAAGAATATGCAGTGTAACAATAATAGATTTCAGGAGTAAAATAATGATTGTGGGAATAAAAAATATTGTCAGAGTGAGAGAATAGAAGAGGGGTTCAGACTTTTCACTCTAAGGGAGAGACTGAGAGGAAGAATATGTTAGAGGAATGAGATAAACTGGTGTTTTGATAAATATATGTGTGCGATGGGATGGATTAAGCTCACAATTGTAACCCTATGTCCATGAGTCTCTTAGCAGAATGGATATGTGGATTGAGCACTGTTGCGTTTTAGTTGGTGACTTGACCAATTTTCTTTGGTGAGACTATTTGCCCCGTCCAGCCTTGGTGTGTAAAACTCAAGTTGCGTAAGTTTGTAATTCAGATTAACAACACAATAAAAGGTAGCAAAAGCATAGATGTGCAACAGCATGTCATCAGAAAAGATTAAAAAAATATATAGGTTTTACAATTATCTAACCTTTGGATAAATGCATGCTGCCTCTTCCTGAAATTGAACATTAACGTTGTAGAATGTGGAAAATACTGTTAAGAAGGTAGGCTGGATCCCCCCATATATAACATGGCCCTCAAGACTGACTATCCAGCGCCGAAACCTGGTTCCTACTGCTTCACCTGAAAGATGTACGGGTTTTTACTCCAAGTTTAAAATCAAGTGTTCTGAGTGGTGAAAAATATTTTGTTGTGTGTAGCACTGGCTGAGAAACATACTCTTTCTACTGTATAATACCCTGATCATGAATCAATACTTCTGTAACATGCACTGTCTCTCATTTCTACTCAGCCCGTAACAACAGATAGAGCAAAGAACCACCATGGTACAATCAAAGATGTTGTCGAGTGCTTTTGTTATATCTTTGTGTCTGTCCAAGGTGAAGTAGGGTGACCAGACAATCAGCGTCATCCCAGACAGGATTTGTAAACTACTATTTTAATTAAAAGGATCTGGATTTCACTGAAACACTGACTCTGCACTATGCGCGGCTTTATTTTAGAGAACCGTATTTTAGAGATCCCTAGTCCACACTGTCATGCCCTGCATTCTTTCCCATTTGTTAATCTTGCCTCTTGTTACAGCAAGTTTTAAGATGATGTGAGGGGGATATAGGGCTCTTGAAGGAACAAACAGGCACACTTAGATGACACACCCAGCTCCATCCGATCCTCGTGTGTGTCACGCCCACCTCGTTACCTCGAGTCGATTGTACTCACCTATGGCTTGTTCAGTTTAGCTTGTCATGTGTATTTAGTCCGTGTCTCAGTCTGTATTCCACAGATCCTTCATTGTAATGTCTCGTGTGCGCTTCCCTGGACTCATTAAACCCCATTACCCGTGTTCCTGCCTGCCTGCCTGCTTTTTGGGCTGCCGCTCGCCTGCTTGTCCCCGGCAATCGTGCCATTAGGTTTGCTTCTAAAAACTATTACAAGTAATTACAAGTAATACAAAATACCAAGGTGGCTATGCGGTAGGAGTGGCTATGCGGTAAGAGTGGAACGAGACTTCTCGGCAGTATCCAACATGGCGGCGCGCTTCTAAACAAACTAACGTCAAGTAATTAGATATCTTCGCCAACTTAGAATAACCTAAAATTAAGTGAGTAAATAAATAAAAAGTATATAATTAATTGCGGTTCATTTAACATCTTCACTCTGGAGGAGTCTGCGGACGGATTG
>JAODKE010004054.1:0-11913 GCA_026779605.1 Mormyrus hasselquistii
TATATAGCGCTTATAGCTTTTTGAAACGTCTGCTGAATGTGTTGGACGAGCTGGTTCAGGAACATGCAGTGCAGTTTTCACTGACAGGGTCATGGGGAAAGGTTGTACGCCATGGAGACGTCCAAAGCTCTGCTCGTGGGGTCACAAACAGCCCTGGGCTACGTCTCAGCTTCTAATGGCATTTTATAGGGTACTACGACCATTATAACGTCTCAGCTGCCTCTCGGGAGTTTATCAAAATGAGTTTTCCAAAACTCACCGAACTGCGCTGGATACCCCACTGACCACTGCATGAGATCTACTTGTTTATTCAAGTAACTACAGCTTGGAGATCGACACTGACCATCCACCTGTAGGTTGGAGAAGAGTACCCTGCCATGCTGTAGGGGTATGAGGCTAAGCACATGTAGGAATGTAGGGCGCAGCTTTGACATCACAATAAGACATTGAGTGGTCATGACCTCCTGGCAAAGGCCAGCCCCTGTAGGATACAAGACATCTCTGCAGACTGTTCTCCCCTGAGCAAAGGCAATAAATGTAAGTTTATCAATATGTCACACTGCTTGACTAGGGTGACCAGAGTGAACCAGAGTTGATAATTGCCATTGTTAGTGATCTGATCTACTAATCAATTTACCAGACCTTCTACACAACTTACACCTTCAGCTGAATTAATCTGGACCAAAAAAGCTATTTACATCTTATTCTGCAGAAGCATTCTAATACATCTTGAGCACAGAGCCATAACAACCAAAACTAATAGATAAAATATCACTACTTCAATTACAACACGTATGCAACCAAGGAACCTGCAGTCATGCAAAGAGACAAGCTGCAAGATTGGCACTGGTGACACCTGTCAAGGTAAGTGCCCTGGCTGTCCCTCCCAAGACAGGTGACCTGTCCCACACCTCACTGACACATCATTTTAAAGTTTAATCCCACCATGGGATGCAACCCTTATATGCAGTCACCAGGGAAAACGTGAAGGTCTTTTTACCCATTCGTCTAGGGAGCTCTCTCTGTCTCTGCGTCCTTTCCCTGGCCAACAGAAAACAGCCTGCAAGCAAAATTTTATTAAATAAATAAATACAAGGATAAACAAAGAAAGAAATCTATAAATAACCTGACAAGCCTCATTAATTTCAAACCAATGCTTAACTTCAATTTCCCTATCAGTATTATGACAGAATTATTGCAAACCTAATAATACCCGATTTTCTTGCTTATCTATATTATCCCAAACCAATCCACGAATCAATAATCATATTTTCACCAATTGTAAATGTATTAAGCATTTCGTCCAGTTCAGTAAATCATGTAGCTTGTTTTTAGCAGGGTTGGGGGCAGGGTGCTCACTGAATATTGCCACGGAAAAAAGCCCTTTTGCCGCATTTCTAAGCGTTTCCAAATGATTCAAACATGCCGCCACGGACGCTGATATATTTGAAGGTTACAACAGATGGTCTGTTTTAGGACGTTAAACGATTTCGTTTTAGATGGACAGTGTAATGAATGAAACACTTTTCCTCTCCACATGCGCTGAAAAACGCTCATGTATATTATACAGTATTAATAAATGGCAGTGAAATCCACACTATTTCCGAAATATATTTTATTAAAATTAATTAAAAATTAAATGCTGTCCTACTATATGACTTTGTGTGTTTATTTCAAATAGAGTAAATTGGATTTCCAAGGTTGTTTCCGTTCTGTGACATTGCATGGAAAACGGACATGGGAGATATTCGCCTCGGCGAGGGACCGATCAATCGCCACGTAAACACGGCTTTAAAGCAAGGATTTTACACTGTAATCTTCATGGTAAAAGAAACTGCTATTCGTTTTCTGCAAGGAACCGCACGCATTTTTATATCCGGAGGGTATTGCAAAAAAACGTGTATTTCAGCATACGGATAAGCGTTTTTCAGTTCATCACAGTTCATTAAAAATAATTATATATATATAAAACTAATTAAAAAGCACGCTATGGATATACATATTAAATATTAACTTAAAAATGTCTGGCAATTACTAAAGATAACGCATTTCTTGTATTATTTGCACGCAGTGCCATTTATCCGTTATCTCAGCGCAAACTTACCTGACTCCGACACATGCTAACATCAGGCAAAAAGCCGACACACGATGCTGCCAAGGCTGAAAACTCACGGCTAAACTCCTACAGCTCATGATCTCTTTAGAGATCAGAATTATATCTCCACAAACCAAAAAAGCAATCGTTACATATATATATATATATATATATATTCCCTACTAGCACCTGCCTAAGTGTATTAGTGAAATTCGCCTGCGATCCGATCGTGGTGTGGGACTCATGATTAAAAAACCACCAATCAGCATGTCAGAGGCCTGCATAAATTATGTTCATAGCCTGCCCTCGTCCAATCACGTGGGAGGAAAGAGGGTGGGCTTCCCAAGCACTCCGGAGAATCCGCTTGGCATCCCTCGGTGAAAACGGCAGTAAAGCGATAGAGCATCATGTCGGGTTTGGATAATCACAAACCATTTTTAGCTTTCCCCTTAAATGGACGAGATGACTCTGCTGTTAGCCTGGGTTGTGGATCTTTCATTTGAATAAGTAGATCGCGACTAAGAGACATCCTCATAATATAGTGAATTAGACAGTTAATAATTAACTAGAACTGAATTATTAACTCCAGTGCGCCGTTTTCGCATGTTTAGTTTTATTAATGGATGTAAGGTGTTACCCAAATGTGATGTCATATTTTTTAAAAAATGTACATTTTCATTGAAACCATATGAACTACATAAAACAAACCCAATACATAATCTTTTTGGCATAACAGGGACGTCGATACCTTAAGTGATATAAACGCTTTGTTTGTCCCAATACATTATTTTTTTTGTCCTTGCACGCTCTTCTTTTAAAAGCCGGTAGAACAAAAAGGCATGATTTTATTTTGATGTTTAATTATCTAGTCCTGCTTTTCGGTACAATGAAATTCGTATTTTTAAATTCAACAATGATGGCACATGTAGTGGATGAAATTTGATGTGGGGAAATGATGTTCAGCATTATACAGATATAGCTTCTGCAAGACATAACATAATGGCTAGAGATCAGGTGTTACCATGGTGATCACTTAAATTTACATGTTTGACATATTCTCTCACCAGTTCTCTGAAAATATTATTAAAATTTAAAATTCTTGTTTAATTACACATATAACAATTTGCTGCTTTTCTCACGGGTAGAAGACGCACCCCTAAACCCTTGTTTAAAACTGAAGCTGGAGTATACTGGAGATTTTTAAAACTATTTTGACTACTACGCCACCTACTGTCCATTTGTTTAAAGTTTTTTTTAATACGCTGACTTGTCAGTTCTGAAGTCTTTTTTTTCCCTCTAATCTCTATGTAATGTTTCAAGTAAACTTTCCTAATGCTAACTGAACGTGTTAATGAGGTCTGAACAAATGACTAAATTCTGAATTACTGATTAATTCTGGATATCAAAAATTAAGAGTGCCTCATTGCATAGAGAGGGCTTACACACTTGTTAATGTCAATATGGCAGTGATTAATGCAGTGTCCAACATAGCTTTTTCATCTGATGAGTGTGACACTTGAGTGGGATGGAATGTAAATCCCTGGTTTTCTGGGTCTGGGGGTTGGGAGGTGAATTGAAGCTTCCGCAGAGCTAGTCAAGCAGACCACTCTTAATTACAATCATAACCACAAACGGAGAAGATTAAACACAGAGAAAGCATGTTGCTTTCTGACAGATCATTATTGAACATATTAAAAATGATGATGCGCATAACGGAATCAACAGGGTAATTTTCAAGGCTGGTAAAGACTTCCCCTCACTGGAGCCTAAGAGCTTATGATGAATAGCTTCACATTATCAAGCAGTACTTCTTATTGGATTATGTAGCAGTAATTTTAGAAAATAATTATAGACGTAATAAAAAAAAAAGGTAAAATGTCATTTTGGTTTAAACACCTTTGCAGGGCTCTGCAGCTTTTCTGTATGTTCAGCATCTGCCCAGTATTGCTGCATCCACAGTTGCTAGGCAACATTATCGCCACCTTCTTCAAGCATGACTTATGAGATCTTTGAGTCTCGCACCCTCGCTTTGCGTTAACTTCTCCCGTCTCTTTCAGTTGAGGCCATGCCCACACTCTGTGATATGAAAATGTGCCAGGGATGACATCCGGTGTACGAGTCAGCAGCTAATGTAGTGGTTAAGGGCATATATTAGTAATGCAAGTAAAACTCAACTGTAGAGCGTGAGTTCAATCTTTATTTCAACTGACAAGTCCGATATGATGATAGTAACGCTGAACTGCTTCTGGCAACCTCTGTACCAAACCAAAACGTTTAGGCTTCTCCTGCCACTTCACACTTAACTTCACATTCAATCGACAGGATACAGAGCACTGTGTAAAAGCTTTCTGTTGTGAGTCCCCTGCCAATAACAGGTTCAATACACAGCTACTGTTTAATGTCTGGACACTGCTTTTCATTATTTATTTTTAAATGGTCAGATAATGTGTAATTGTTCTGCACAATGCTGCTTAAATTGCTTTGTTTATTTGCAATCAAACAGGCAGTCTGTGACAAGTTAAATAATCTATACATAAATCATTATGCTGTCAAGACTGTGGTGAGATATTTAGTGTCATTTTTCTTTTTCTTATTTTCTTATTTTTTTTTAGCTTTTCAAAACATTTTACAGCCTCAGGCAAACTGCCACAAATCCCTGTGACAGCCCCAAGATGGCTGGGCAGGTCCACGGTCTCAGACTTTATGGGCCCCATAGTAGCCTGTGTGCTCCATGCCCTCGCCATTACCTCAATAACCTCTAGGTCTGACGATCTGCGTATTTCTGAGGTAAGTATGGTTTGAAGAACAAAAAAACGATACTCGTCATTCATTACTCATATAATGACCAGGTGCATTCAGGCCTAGACTGGGATTAAAAAATCAACCCTAGAGTTATACTAATACAGGCCTACCACATGGGGCATGACAAATTTTGCCAGGTCACAACCACATCAGCCCTCTAGGAAAATGTCTAACATGGCAGATGGCCTGTGCTGCTAATAATACGAACTTTCAGACATACGAACGAAGACGACTGTAAGTCTTAAATTGTGTTCGTTAGGATCCTGTTTCCTGTCCGTAACATCAAAGTTTATTCTGTGCACCATTTCAGCCTAGTACAAATGCTGGCCACTACTCCCGCCACACAGCAGCCTAGCATGCATATTTCCAGCATTCCAGTTCTTTGTACTTGTGTATCAGTAAGACGTGTTCTCTTGAGATCAAAGTTTACTTTGTTTTTATTGCAAAATATTCTGTGCATCCATTATCCATTTTTGTTTTATGTATCATTAATAATGTGTTTTATGATAAGAAAACGTATTGATTTTATGTCATACTGTCCCTGGTCATCTTATACTACCATGTGCCACGACCCCTTATTTACCTTGTGTGGAATCCCCGTGTTACCAGCTGTTTCAAGTGATGTTGATCGTTGTATTTAAGTCCACATTAGAGTGTGTTTCCCCAGTCTGATCATTAACGTCTTGACATTGTTTTCATGTTCCTGAGTGTGTCCTGTGCTGCTTCCCCATGCCAGAATGATCGGACTCGGGAAACATACTCTCACATTGACTTAAATACACAAGACTAATTAACACAACTAGAAACAGCTGATTACACAGGGATTCCACACGAGGTAGCAAAGGGGGCATGGCACGAGCAGGGCATGACCCATACTTACTTATGCATGTAAATGAGTACCGTTAAAATGACATTGAATAACGACTTACGAACATTTCAAGTTATGTTTGGAACGTATCTTGCTCGTAAGTAGAGGAGCGAATGAATAAAGCAATTATTCTGTTATAAAATCAATTGCATTGCAATATTTTTATTGAATTAAGCGAGCATCCTAAGACTTTTTGTGAGCACAGTGCATTTTCAGTCTCTTGTAGGTTACTGATCCCTTTTTTGGTCATTTTGCACGACACAGAATCCTGTTTAGGACATCTCAGTACTATGTTTATTGTTGTACTTGTGATCAATAAGGATTTTCTTTATGAAGAGGCATGTTTCCCCATAAAGACATGGCTAATATGGCTCATATAATATTCAGTTAGATCTTAAACCACCCTCAAGATGGAACTACATGAGTTTAAAGCCAGGAGCTTTTAAGAACTGACTCATTTTGTCATCTGAGTCATCAGAGAGATGCCAGGACGTGTAGGTAGCAGGAACTGCCAGAAAAAATGAGTGAAGGGTGTGTCCTGCTGACAGTGCTGCGTCTGCTACAGGACTACTGGAGCTCAGACATTTGGTTGGGTTTTCAAATGCTGGCTGGGCATCAGCAGCCTGCCCCTCCACTGCTGTACTGGCTATTTCACATGCTGCTATTTACCTCCAACACACAACATGTCAGACTAAATCATCCTACCAGTCTAACTTCCTCCGTATACTATGGTACAATTTTAAGAATCAGTGCACAATAATGAAAAAGTTCTGTTGGACCTGTAAAAAGTCGCCCAATACTCCCCAATTTTGAAATCCATTTTCAAAAGCCCACGTGTGCATCTGCTGTCGGCACTCCTCTCCTATTTTTTCCCTGCACACTTGAAAAAATTTAGCGAAGTCATTTGCATGATCCGTTGAACATCGCTGTGCTGCAGCATATTGCTTTTTGACGATGGTTTCTAAATACCTTCATGTAGAACAACTGTCACATTCCGATCGTGCTCCACTTGTGTGCCACGCCCCCTTGTTAACCTTGTGTGGAATCCTCTTTATTACCAGCTGTTCCTAGTCTTGTTCAATCGATTCTGTGTATTTAAATGTTTCCCAGTTAGTCTTTCCCCAGTCTTGTCATTAAAGTCTTGTAATTGCTGACATTTCCCTGTGCCCCCGATTGTGCTCTCCCTCAAACCCTGAGTTTACCCCTTATACTTGGACTCCCATGCTTCCCTTCCTGTTGGGCCTTCAGCATCCTGACAGAATGACAAGACTCCAAGAGAAAACACCCCAGCTTACCAATGAGGACTACATGATGGTAGCCATGATAATAGCCTGAGCTAAGAGACAACTCAGCTGCCCGGACCCTCATGTACTGGTCGAGGGATATCCTCGAAGGGAATTCCCCCTCCGAGGATCCACACCTTATAGAAGAGGTGGTGAGGACTCTAACCCAAATAAGGAGCTGGGTCACAGGGAAGATGATCTGGCAGGTTAGCATCCACTGTGGTCTGCCTCCTCCCTTGCCCTGCGAGCCGCAAGATCTCGCTGAAGCCACAATATCAGCCGAAGGAAGAAGACATGAATAGTAAATTGAAAATGTCGTAAGGCGAATACGTTATTAAACACAGTATGAGATATATGTATGTATGCTCGCAATGGTTAGAGACTGGAAGCATGGCTGCATAGAATATGCCATTGCCTGGCATCAGTAGGAAGTACGGCATGTCGCTAGCCTGGGAAAAGATCAAAACACAGTTTTGTCTAATGATGAGGCAGTGGTGTAACATGAGGTTGTGAACATTTGTATTGCGGTTTTGGTCTCAGATTCAGAACTATTACACCAATAATATGTGTGCCCTGAGTTGGACTGGTGTTAGGTGGTGAATTGGGAGGGGCTCGAGCTCTGGCTCGCTTTCATCGGCACCAGAAGCGCTGGAAGCCGCTTCCCCCATGTTTGCACCCAAAGCCCACAGTGCTGCTGCTTCCCCTACGAGTGTGCCTAAAGCTCATACCTTTAGGGGTACCCGCTGGCTCTTAAATGTGCCAGATCTCCAGAGGACACCATTACTAGGGTCCTCAAGTTTCCTAGTTAGCCGGTGTCTATAGCTCCACTCACTGTGGCATTTTTTTCAGAGGCACCTCTCCCTGTGGCATCTTCCCCAGAGGTGCATCTCCCTATGGTTTCTATGCCAGTCCCTGTGGTTCCTGTCTCAGTGGTTCCTGCTCTACCCTCCGGCTCACCTGCCCAGCCCTCTGGCTCACTTTTGATCCCTCTAGCTTTGGCTTGGCGGTTGCCTGTGGGTCCTCTGGCTCTTGCTTGGTGGTCACCTGTGATCGCCATGGCTCCAGCTCAGCGATCGCCTGTGGTTCTGCCTGTGGTAACTCATAGGCCGGCTGTGGTCCCGCCTTCGAAACTCATTGGTCACCTGCAGTTAACCCCGGCTTCGACTTGTCGTGACTTACACCTTTGCTGGCTGTAGCTATGCCTCGCCTGCCATGGCTTTGGTTCCCTCCTCTTCTCCGCCAGTGTCCCCTTTATCGCCTCCTGCAGTCCCTCCATCTTCCTCCTCACCCCCTTTGACGTCCCCTCCGACTCCTGCCTCACAATCGCTGAATGTTCCTCCCACCTCAGCCTCATGGTCGCTGACTCCCACCTCAGTCTCATGGTTGCTGATTGCCTGTGCGGCTACTGCCTTCTGCCCTCTGGGGTTTCCTTTGGCTGCTTAGTTTCCCCTGCCCTTTGCCTCCTGGTGTGGTTCCCCCTGTCGGTGGTTTTGTGCCCCCTGTGTTTGCTCCCAGTCCCTCTGTTTTGCCTTTGTTCAGCCCAGCTCCCTTCGTTCCTCCGCTGGTGTTTCCCGTGTCGTATCTT
This sequence comes from Mormyrus hasselquistii, assembly GCA_026779605.1. Lineage (NCBI taxonomy): Eukaryota > Metazoa > Chordata > Actinopteri > Osteoglossiformes > Mormyridae > Mormyrus > Mormyrus hasselquistii. Next base: position 8,634 of record JAODKE010004054.1, read on the forward strand.
TTGGTTACCCCAGGTCCTGTGTTTTCATCTTTGGTGCCCCTGTGTCCATCTGCATTCCCCATCATCTGTCAGTTGTTGTTCTGGTTGTTATATTTATGCCTGTTCTGTGTGTCGGTGCTGTTTCCGGTGTCCTGTTGATGTCTTTGCTCTTCTTTCTCTCCAGGTGATGTTTCCCAGTCTGTTCCTGAGTCCTGCATTGTGTCTTGTCTGCCCCCCCCCGTTCCAGCTGTACACACCCGTTGTGTCCACCTTTGGGGGTGGAATCTGTCACGTCCCGATTGTGCCGCCCCTTTTGTGTGCCACGCTCCCTCGTTAACCTTGTGTGCAATCCTCTTGATTACCAGCTGTTCCTACTCTCGTCCAAACGAGTCTGTCTATTTAAGTGCTTCCCAGTTAGTTTCTCCCCAGTTCTGTCATTAAAGTCACTGATGTTTCCCTGTGCCCTGCGTTCTCCCACTAATAAACCCCAATTTTACCCCTTATACTTGGACTCCTGTGCTTCCCTTCCCATCGTGCCTTCAGCGTCTTGACAACAGTAAGAAAAAGATTTGTATTTTCTAAACTTAATATAAGTCCAAATCATTTTAGGACAAGGAAAAAGCTTTAAAGATTTAAGAGGTTCTTGCATAAAACAAGTCACATGATCTCTGCAAAATTGTGCATGTCAAAAAAAGAAAACGACAATGACATTAAGAAAAGAAGATCATTTGGACTGTCTTGCAGTTTATTTGAGCAACCTTATGCTACTGTGTTGCTATTAACAAGGCTGCATATTGTAGTATAACAAGTCAACAGAAAAATGCTTTCTAGCCACCCTGGATTAATGTGTAATAAAACTGCAACAGATAATGCTAAATGTTTCTTGCAGACTTTATTTTTGATACCTAGAATAGAACAACATGTCCATCTGTGAGTATAAATCCTTCTTTTATAACCACATATCCAGTACTGGACTGAACCTGACACCTGTCTCAGTCAGCACAGAACCTGTGGCCAGCAACTCACTGGCCCTAATGCCAGTCCAACCCAGGGCACAAATACTAGTGGAGTAACAGGTTTGGAACTGAGACCAAAACCACAATATGAATGTGCACAACCTCATGTTACACCACTGCCCCCATCATCAGACCAAACTGAGTTTTGATCTTTTTTCGGGGGCGAGCAACATGGCATACAATACTATTTACCGATGCTGGGTGATGGCAGCTTCTACGCAGCTATGCTTCCAGTCTCTTTAACCATTGCAAGTGTAGATACATATATCACATACTGCGTTTAACAATGTATTCGGCTTATGATATTTTCAATTTACGATGGGTTCATCAGAACATAATCCCATCTTAAGTTACATGTTACACCTTCCAATTACATGTCACTTGACTATTTTGGTCCAATCATGACCAAGTGCTCACGCATGCAGTAAAAGCTAGGTTAGTTTCATTAGCTCAAGATGGATAAAAATCCTCAGACTGCAGAGACCCCAGGCACATTTAAGTCAGCGGTCTGGGAACAGGGCAGAGAGAAACAGGAGGTAGGGCAAACTGGGAAACACAAGCAGGCAGCAACATCAATGACTGGACTGGGCCGCTCAAGATAGGGAGGCACTATATACATGACTGAAGAGAAAGCAGACGAGAGGCACCTGGGGTGATCCACACAAGGGCTGTAACAAGAGGTAAGATTCAACAAGCAACAGGTGTGGCTTGTTAGAATGAGGGGAAAGGAATGCAGGGTGCGACAATGTTATTCCATTATAAACCTAAAATTAGCTATATCAAAAGTGTTGGACCAGTTTGCAAACCAAACAGACTATTTACACATTAATAAAACTCTTACATACATGTAAATGTGCGTGCAGGCTTTTCTTAATTGAGAATCTCACTCCAGCCAGCTGACCAATGTCTGCAACTCACACTTGTGGTGTGAGGCCACAGCAGTAACATCTAAGGAAAGCAGATCAGTGAGGACAAAAGGCTCTTTTGTCTTCCATTTGTTGACTCCAAGAAGCTGTGTGGTGAGAATGCTGACAAATTCAAACTATACTCCTCTCCTGTACTGCAGAAAAAGTTGCTTGCAAATAATAAAAATTTAATTGAAAAAAAGGCAAGTAATGCAAGAAAAGAGGTAAAGTGTATCCTAAACATTAATGAGATATAATGCACATAATATAACAACAGCACAGCACCTGGATTTGGAAACTATTCATGCTGTTTACTGGACCGACACACAAAGTATATATTTTGACTGTTAGTGACTAAAACGAAACTAGCAAATACAGCATAGTGCTTCTGTTACACTACTGTGAGTAGAAGGCATGAAACCGGTTTGAGAGGAAGACTTGTATGTTATTAGACTCCATTTGTATATTATTGTATATATATATATATTTTTTTTTTTTTGTGAAAACCTTTGGCAGTGATTTAATGTAGATCAACAAGACTGCATATAATTATTAATGAGTCGAGTAATCTACTGTATAATGTTTCCCCTTGGGATTCAGCAACTGGGACTGAAAAATAGGGGGACATTGTATGATTCTCAGAGTGGATTGTTTTCTTTTTTTCAGTCCTGGCAGCATATATTCCAAGATCATTCATTCATCAATTGATCCTTCAGTTTCTTTCTAGTCTTATAAAACAATGTGCAACAGAAAAATAAGTCAAGGTAAAAGTCTGCTTACAGGCTGGCGTGTTAAAATGTGTTATATTTAAAGAAAGACACCAAAGCCAAGCACATTATCTCAATAAATTCGAAATGCTTCTTTCAGTAATTAGTGTGGTTGATGTACTGCTCTTCGCTATTGCAGGATGCCAGTTAATGCACTTAGCATATATTAAACTAACAGATCTACCATAATCAACAAAGTGGGCAGATGTCCGTATGTATTCCAACAGAAAAATGTGATTTATAGCAAAATGCTTTAAGGCAGGATGGTAAGGAAGCAGTCAGTTGGAGCAGCTGAATATGGGTATTTCTTAGCAATAAATATCTTTCAAGGCACAGTGCTTTGGCTCAGTTGTTGTGAAGGACAAACCATTATAAATCAATTTTATTTACAAGTTTACCTAAGACATATATCATGGATATTCTCAAATGCTGTGAATGCAATGCAATTTTATTTATATAGCGTGTTATCACAACATTACATTGTCTTAATGCGCTTCACATTTCTGCCACATAAAGACCCCCCAGTGAGTAAGCCAAAGGCGACGGTGGCAAGGAAAAACTTCCTAGGAGGAAGAAACCTTGGGAGGAACCAGACCCAAAGGGGGAGCCCATC
>JAODKE010004055.1:0-11908 GCA_026779605.1 Mormyrus hasselquistii
CCGTGTGCCCTTCCGACCTAGGCTGCACACTGTGTGTTACAAGCCAAAGGCTACGGAGAGTAACCCATTCCCCCCCCCCCCCCCCCAGGGAAAAGTGCCTCGCCAGCACATCGCGGATCAGACGCTGTTCCTCGCAGTTCGGCGGCATTTCGCCTTTTTGGACGCCTCTGACTGTAACATTTGTTTTCCATCGTGCCCGGGATGTCGCCATGGCAACAGTGTCCCAGATACCATTTTTTTCCTCTTGCTTCCCAAGTCATTAATCCCACCGCATTGTCTTTTAATAAGTTTGTTACACTTTAAACGTAACTCCTAGTTTCTGGTGATTTATTTATTTTTTCTCTGGGCTCTTGTTGAGCAGTCGGGGGTCAGTCGCTTCAGCTTCAGCGATGACTTTTCTGTGGGACACAAGCATCATCGTAGGATTTTTTTCAGCTTGTTTTTTCTGTTTGACATTTCATTTATTTGAATAGCAGGTTCATCATTAACTACAAAGTAAGTAAGAGGACAAAATAATAGAAGGAAACAGCAACTGAAAGAGAAGGTTTCTCGGAACGCCAGATTCCTGTCGCTTACCGCCGCAAACTTGTGGACAGTTAGTAATAACGCCAGCACTGGAGTGACGCATCGTGATTTCGGGCCCTGGGCCCGATGGGGGGGCGGCAGTGTGGCGGCACCTTTAAGGGGGCACCCTTGCGGTTTTGAGGGGCCCGCACTGTAATCCGCTTAATATGGCAGCCACATTCCTCGCTTCATCCGCGCTGGACTCGCGCAGCTTTTACTGACGCGAGGCAGATTTAAGACGGGGCTAACTGCTTTCATGCCGCTCAGACCTTTCACATTCTAGAAGTGCTTAGGAGAAGAAGGAGTTATAGAACTCAGCGAGTCTGATTCTGGGAACCCAGAAATTGGCAGAGAAACTGCCAGAAAAAGGAGGCCCAGATGCTGGTGGGAAGGACTTTTTGTCTTTGCAGATGCCCAGTAAGAGCTCACCTAAACTAGGCTGGATTTCTGTTTAAGGTTTTCATACCAAAAAGTGTTCATGAATAATCTTCAAGTCTGGATTTGGAATGACCTGTCCAATTCAGAGTACCGTATCTACTCATATCTTCACCCAGAATGCACTGGGTCGTTATTCCAGAAGTATGGCACAACTGGTTATCTAGCGACAGGGCGCTACGGGAGATGGGCTGCAAATGTGAAATGTTTAATCTGGCTGTCTTAGGTCCCAGCAAGCAGCTCTTTCACAACCTCTCACGAATTGCACCACGCAGACCTTTCTTCTGCAACTTTCTCGTAGAGAGTGTCAGGCCAGCCCTGGAAATGGACGTCGCCGCAGCCGGGTACGACTCGCGTTAAACGGTCTCCATCTGCTACACCGGGGATGGGCGGAAATTTCACTGCACAATCAGTTATAACGTGACATTGACAAGCAGTGGCTGATCTGTCAGCTGTGAGCAGTAGCCTGCTGCGTATCTGGGGAGTCCCGCCTAACTCGCACCTTTTGATTGTTTGTTTGTAATCACTCTTCGCAGAAATACCTGCTTGGGTGTGTGTGCCGCAATCTGCTGCAAATGTTGCGAAACACGCTGAGTAACATGTGATTATTTTTAAAGGCGTGTCTGCTAAGTGCAGGAGGAATGAGGTTTGGAGATGTTATTGTAATTTGTCCGGAACTTGCCGGATTCCAATTATGATTCACACTGTAGTGTTAGTGCTTTTTTTTAATGTTTAACTGGCATCCAAAGCGATTTGGAATAGATGGGAGGTTTGCAGTTTGTATGCGAGCTCCCTTGGATTTTAATCCACAACCGTTGTAGTATTTTAACCAGCGACCTTCCAATCATAAACACAGTGGCTTAACCCACTGAGCTACACACTACCCCCAAAAAACCACATCCTACTTATGACTTTGGTCTGATTTCCCACAGGACTGGTGCATATTTTTATCTTTATCTGTCATTTTGCTGAACACTGTTTCTTCATGCCGATTCTTCCACCTGCCAGTGGAAATTGGCTGATGAGCTGCAGTGACACCAGGGTTAACCGGTCGGGTAGGAACTCCTGTTGGGGAAAGACCCTGAATTAAGGCATGGAGGAGAAATGCGCGACGTCCCTCAGTGACTCCTGTTCCCGTCCCTTGCACCCATCTCCACTTTTTAGTGTTTCCTCTGTGGCTTTTGTCAGATCTGCATGGTGTACAGCGCCCTAAGTTCTGTAGCACGGGCTCCCCTCGTCGCCTGTCATCGCCGGGCCACGGGTTGATTCCCCGCGCACAGCACCGCCGGACTGCCGAGCTCTCCCGCGCCGCACAGCCTGATCAAACTTGCATGGCGCCGTCAGGCGTGGCTCCCAGAGAAACCTGACTCCGGAAAGACGATCTCGGCGCAAAGTCCCCCGCTCTGCCACCAGAGACCTTCCTGCCTGCGTGTCCCTATTAATTGGGGATTCAATCATGCGATTTATTAAGGTCTGTAAACATGCGGCACGGCGTCGTGTAAAAATTCAGGAGTTTGTCTTTTTGGGATCTGCTCCGTGCCTCTGGATCGGCCAGACGAGCCGGATCACGCAGCTGTGTGTCCTGCCACCCCTTTAAACATTAATCGGCCTTCTGTCCTTCGTCACGGAGCCTTTTTGACATTTTCCATCCTCGCTGTCTGGTGCCGAGCCCAGTCACGCTGCTGTTCCCTTTGCCTACTTCCCGCCGCTGTAGTATTATTTGCCTCCACCCGGGGGTGTTGCTGTGATGCCGGGGGAGCCTGCCCCCCACTTCAGTACAGCCTGCACACCATCTTCCTCACTATCCCCAGCGCTGTGTCCAGCCAGCTCCCCGCCATCAGCATCGTCATCGCTCTTATCTCGTAGCCTTCGCTGCATGACGGGTTACATGGTGTCAGGTGACGGCGTGAGAGGTGACCTTCCTCCTGGAACACTGTGGCTTTGGGTTGTATTGTGTGGCCACGAGAAAATACGCTTAGGAACATGTGTGCGTTCCTGTGGTGCCCCTCCCCACCGCCCTGAGGCTGTGCTCCGCAGGTGACTGGGAAAATCGCTCGTTTCCTCGTGACTCTGATTCAGCTCTTTTTCCGCAGCTAACTGCTGCCTTCCTCATACTAATAACAATCACCTGACCATGTGCCCACTGATGTAACTGTAAGGGATACAGAAGTCCTAGAGATGCTTGCTGGTTAGCTGGCGCTAAGAGAAGTTCTGTGTCCAGTTCAACGTCATTAAAAGCTTCTGCGTTTCTGAACCACGGTGCCGGGGTGGATGATGGTGAATTCTGGAATGTGTAATTTTTTTTAATGTGGGGGGGAGGCAGTTTGCATGTCTGACCTTCCTCTCTTCCTCATCGTTCCTCAGGCTTTGCTTTCGCATCCTTCTCCCGAAGCTTATTACAGTCCACGATGGCTTTCTTCGCTAAGAAGCTGGTCCGGCGGCGCATGCTGGACTACTCGCAGGAGGAGACGCGCTTTGCCCGCTGCCTGACCACGCTGGACCTCATCGCGCTGGGCGTGGGCTCCACACTGGGCGCCGGCGTCTACGTGCTGGCCGGTGAGGTGGCACGCGAGAAGGCGGGCCCTGCAATCGTGCTCTGCTTCCTCATCGCCGCGCTCTCCTCTGTGCTGGCCGGCCTTTGCTACGCTGAGTTTGGCGCTCGCGTGCCCAAGACGGGCTCCGCCTACCTGTACAGCTATGTGACCGTGGGTGAGATCTGGGCCTTCATCACGGGATGGAACCTCATCCTCTCATATGTCATAGGTGAGTGAGGACAGCAGGCCGGGGAACATGTATACTGACACACATGATGCTTCAGTAGTTTAGTTCATGCTTTTCGCTGGTGATGGTGTCTTGGGACAGCTCACTGTGAGAGGTCCTGTCAGGACGGGGTCCGTATCGACCCATAACCGTCTTTCATGACTCCATTGTTCTTCTCCTGGATTCTCTCCTCCTCCATCCCAGGCACGGCCAGTGTGGCTCGAGCATGGAGCTCCACATTTGACAACCTGGTAGAGCAGAAGATCTCCAAATTCTTCATGGCGTCCATGTCCATGAAGGTCCCTGGGAAAATCCTGGCGGAATACCCTGACCTGTTTGCCCTCTTGCTGATTCTGCTCCTGACTGGTGAGGACACCCCCTGCCCCCCATGTAGTTGGGGACCGTGTGGCAGTAGAGTCATAGCAAGCTTTCGGAGGTGGCTCTGCTGTCCTTTGAAATTCACCCTGATGTCCGCCTGCAGGGCTCCTGGCCTTCGGGGTGAGCGAGTCTGCTCTGGTCACCAAGATCTTCACGGGGATCAACCTGGTAGTGCTGGGGTTCGTCATCATCTCAGGGTTCGTGAAAGGAGACACGGCTAACTGGAACCTCACACTGGACGATTTCATCAACACGACTAACATCACGGATCCCAAGTGAGTCCGACGGGGGGGTAGGAGAGCAGGGGTCAGCTCTAAAGCCCCTAAATGACATTCTTTAGGTATTTGGCCAGAGGCTAATTGCTGTGCTAGAGAGTTCCTGCACTCTGTGGGGCTGGGCTGGGCCAGGATGTAAGTGGGCCAGCCGGTTCTGGGTCAGGCCAGGGTCAGGCTGGGCTTGAGTCACTGAGCAGTTTTCCCTTGTATTGCAGGTCCATAGACGAGACTTTTGGCAATGGGGGGTTTGCTCCATTCGGATTTAGTGGGGTTCTGTCCGGTGCTGCTACCTGCTTTTATGCCTTTGTGGGATTTGACTGCATAGCTACTACAAGTAAGTGTGTTTGTGTCTGTTCGTTCGTCTCTCAAAACCGCAGTATAAGGTTACCGGTCTAGCATAGGCTGCCTGAACTCACACGGCTCCCCCTGCAGGTGAGGAGGCCAAGAACCCGATGCGCTCCATCCCCATCGGCATCGTGGCCTCGCTGCTCATCTGCTTCTTTGCGTACTTCGGCGTCTCGGCGGCGCTCACGCTCATGATGCCCTACTACATCCTGAACACGCAGAGCCCGCTGCCGGTGGCTTTCAGCTACGTGAACTGGGGCCCCGCTCGCTACATCGTGGCTGTGGGCTCGCTCTGCGCCCTGTCCACCAGGTGAGGGCCCTGTCCGTGCGGCCGCAGCCCGCGCCATCTGTGCGGGGCCGGCCCCTGGTGACCCTCCCGGCTCTCCTCCTCCCACAGTCTCCTGGGATCTATGTTCCCCATGCCGCGGGTCATCTACGCCATGGCTGAGGATGGTCTCCTCTTCCGCTTCCTGTCCAACATGAACAAGAGGACCAAGACGCCCCTGCAGGCCACCATCGCGTCGGGCTGCGTGGCAGGTGAGCTGCCCCACCTCTTCCTCCTCCCCTTCCTCCTGCTCGATGTGAGGCTCCATGCTAACCCCGTTGGTCTCGTCCCCCAGCTGTCATGGCCTTCATCTTTGACCTGGCCGCTCTGGTGGATCTCATGTCGATCGGCACCCTCCTAGCGTACTCGCTCGTGGCCGTGTGCGTCCTCATCCTCAGGTGAGAGGCTGGGTCCGCCTCTGAATGCCGTGATTCACAATTCCAGCTTCTTGGGCTCTGATTGGCTGAAAGAAGAGCCCGTTATGAGATGTGGCGTTTGATTGGCGGCCATGGCTGTGCAGGTACCAGCCAGGCAGCCTGAGCTCCGCCAGTCAGAGCGAGAAGCTGATGGAGCTGGTGGAGGGTGACAAGGTCACGGCGACGGACAGCGGGGACGAGGACACCACCCCAGAGGAGCCCCTGCCCCTGAAGGAGCACTTCTCCGTCCGTCTGCTGCTGAATCCCAGCTCCGACTCCCCCACCAAAATCTCGGGGGGCATCGTCTACGGCGTCACAGCCGTCATCTGTAAGCGAGCGCCTTTCCGACACGCGCCGCATGATCACTTTAACTGGTAGCTAGAAACTTTTTAATGTGATGTCGTAGCATATATTGCTATTACCAGCCATCACCATTGGGGGGGGGGCACAAGCAGTTTGGCTGATCGCTCTTCTTTCTCCGCCTCCACCCCCCAGCGGTGCTCTTCACCCTGCTGTGCGTGCTCCTGGCACTTCAGGGGCATCAGGTGCTACAATGCCACCCTCTCTGGCTGACGCTGTGCATCACTCTGGCCCTGCTGTCCGCCATCTGCATTCTCATCATCTGGAGGCAGCCCGAGAGCAAGGAGACGCTTACCTTTAAGGTACTGGCAACCCTACCACCCCCCACCCTCCCACTGACCCGGTTGGAGTCGCTCACGCTCGGGGCTGTTCTCCCTCTCCCCCAGGTGCCGCTGCTCCCCGTGCTGCCCCTCATCAGCATCTTCGTTAACGTCTACCTCATGATGCAGCTAGATCTGGCCACCTGGTGTCGCTTTGCAGTATGGATGGCTGTGGGTAGGTGGCTCCCCCTTCCTGCTCAGGGTCGTAGGTGCTTGCTGGCCAGTGCCTGAGCCAAAGTCACGAAGTGCTATCAGCATGGAGTCTTCATGCTAGGGAGCCTGACCTCTCATCCCCTTCCTATTCCCCTTTCCCATCCTCTTCCCTTTCCTCTTTCCCCTTCCCTTTGCCATTTCCCCTTCCTCATCCCCATCCTTTTTCCTTTAGGGTTTTTAATCTACTTCACGTATGGCATCTGGAACAGCGTCGAAGCCGGCCAGAGCTCCAGGGGGACAGGGGCGCCCGCGCTGCACGCAAAGGAGCCCATCTACCAGGGTGTTAATGTCACCGACATGGAGGACATGTGACCGTCCCCTCCGGCACCCCAGATCCAGCGCATCCCCTGTCCTGAACCTTGAAGTACAGAACCTCTGCATCGTCTTTCAATTTGAGTCTGTCTAATTAACATGTTTCTGCAAGGCCAGTGGCTTCTATACCATCTGTTGAGACTTTATGTACTTGGACAATCAAAACAGAAACTCCAAAGTCCGTTTTGATGGTACAGTACAGTTCTGCTGCGAGTACCAGCCCCCTGTCTGTGGAGCGCAAGATGCATGTCAGTTCTGGTCTCGATCTGACCTTCTGTCTGCAGCCCAGGGGTCGTGACTGTGTTCCTGAACCTACAGTCAGGACTCCACGCTGCACGGTTTTCATGGGGAAACTTAGTGCCTGAAGTGGGTCAGTACTCACCTAATGTCGTACCGATACCAGTCCCTTCAGAGTATTGAGGACATTTCTTACATAGTAGCACCATTCATAATTTACTCAGTAGTGAGTAACAAGGTGAGTGCTGGCACCTGTTTTTTCAAGCACTGAAGAAGCTGATGGCATCTTTGGTACTGGGAAGCAGGACTGGTGTTGGAGCTGTCTTGCAGGTCTCCCTCTACTTGAGGTGTTTCCACTCGAGAACTTGACAAGCTGTGGTCACAGTTACAGCTTTTCATCCGTTAGGTGTGCTGATGTTGAAAACGTCACTTTTTTTTTTACAGCATAAGAATTTTTCAGCATTGCAGATGCCGTACTTTATTTATTCTGACGAATTGCCCGTGTATATATTTATGTGTTTGTGTGGTCGTTCACATTTCTATGTACAGGATATCCTAGTTTGTCGTCCCGTTTCTTGTGTGGAAGCGGAAGGTTCAAGATAAGGGACAAAAATAATGAATCTATTTATTTTTACACGGTTAATATTAAAACGATTGGAGGCGTTTCACCCGCAAACCTTCCGCTTTAATGCAAATGAAACTGAAACGCCGTAGTCATATGCGTGTAGATGTGTACATATTTGTAAATCACTGGAGTATTTTTGTATAAAAATGCGCATTACCCAAAATGCATTAAGTTCCAGACCGTGAGAAGCTGCGTTCTGTTTCCGCGGAGACGCGCCGGTCATTTGCCGCACCAGCGGACGCTCCGGCTGCCGGCCAGCCGCCACCCCGCTGCACACGCGGTAATCTGGGCAGCGTTTCGTTGCGATCTCCCCTCAGATCCCGTGGAAGAGGCTCCACACGAGCAGATAATGTGAGTTTAGTTTCATAAACTCGCCGTCGTGGGTGTGCCATCCTCCGGGTACTGGGGAAGATACGGGATTAGTGCGCTTCTCTCCACCTGTTGGTGGCATCTGGTGTTGTCAAATATGTATTTTTTCCCCAGTGGTATTTTGAGAAACAGTGGATTAAATTAGACAAGAGGGTAAATATATTACTGTAATGCGATATTTGGTTCCGTGCCGTTTTTAAGTTCCCTTAAGTATTTTATGAAGACTATTACCCCCATTACATTTTAAACTAATATTTTCAATGTAAATAATGTTTTTTGCTGCAACGCTTTACTTTATAATGTTCACGGAAGGTGGATTGATAGGAGTATAACGTCATTTTAATTTTAAATAATGATAATTAAATTGTATTATTTTTAATTCTAAATGTACAGTTTGCATAGAGATTAGCAGGAGCTTTGTGTGAATTCTGCCCTGGATTAAATCCTAGTTCTGATGAGGCTATACTAATTGTATAAATATTAAATATTTGTCTAGTGACTCTTGTATCTTGCGATTGATCCCGATAAACATGTTGACGTAAAATGTACAGTTTAGTTTTTGACGTCTGTTTTTGTACTGTAAATATTTTAATTATATTAATGACCTGTACTTAATTTTATACGTAAGAATAAAAGTTTGTCGTAAAGGAATAATGTCGTTTCTTGGTGAATCGTCTGTTGGCTGTCATTGCTCCGGCATTCGGGACATTTCGTATGCAAGCATAAAAAAAATCCACATTTCTCTATCGCTGTGACCATGTGCTAGATAAACGCCACTGGAGATAGATGGGTATTTCAAAATACAGTCTGAACTGCAGCCAAACTCGCGAGCCATAATTTTGCAGCCATTGTATCATCTTAAGAACATGCAAACTATATCTGAGCCCTGAGTGAGCACATTTCACATGATCGAATAATGTTGCGTCCGAGCATCGGCGAGATCCCTTCCGAAAGACCCGACATGGAATCCCTACTGCTTTTAGCGGATCAACATGCGATGCCTGTCCATTTAATTTGCAAGGTGGGGATTAAATGGCGTTTCTTTGTGCATTTTAGTTTCAGAACGTCAAAGGCATCAATTCAATACAATGAAAATGACAGCATACAACTCTACCTTTACGAACTTACAAGCACGTACTTATTGTATATACGTCTTGTACATATATAGTGACTGTATATACTCTCGCATTCTATTTATGGCTCGAATCTATAATTGTCAATATATTGTGCATCCGCTGCGTGTTCCAAACTAAATCTCATTGTACTTACAGTAGATGCTTTATTGTCATTGTATCAGTACATGTCAGTACATACAAGTGAACTTTATAGTTACAATATATACAAGTATACTATATACTTTTTAAAATAAGATTTTTGTGTACAGTACTCTATAACGTGAAAATTCCAGGATCAGAAGGTATTGATTTCTAAACCATACACTAAATACCTTAAAACTCAGGGATTTTCAGTAAAGTGTAATAGTTGGTATATCACGTGATGAGCATTCCGACGGTGCTTTGGAAACAGCATCGGTTGCACGAACAAGAAGCTAAGAGAATAATCAGCCGGCTTCAGCCTTGTCTCAATATCTACATTATTTGCTCAGTGTTGTGGATTTTATTCGTGAGACACTTGTAAAGCTGACGCCCCAAATACCTTCCTGCGCAGATATTTTCTAAGAAACAGGACCCTGTGTTTCCTCACTGAAAATTTCTAAGAACCGTCCGTGTGTTTACAGTTCCCCGTGTTCCCTCATTGTTTTTTTTTCCTTCAGTTTAATGTTAAACAAACGTTTCTAGTGCCTTTGGAAGGGGTGTCGAGTCCTCATAATATATTAATCCATTTTGGGACGCGCATTAGGCAGTGAATTCCTAGACTAAATACGGGTATTAACACTAGAGGTCTGACGGACGCAGGTCTCTTTGACACCTCGCAGCTCTGCAGTCAGACGCCAGCGAGCTCATCACCTCACATAAAGTCCCAGCCCATTGGTCTCGATTAGAAGTGACGTGACTAGATTAGAACTGTGTGTTTACTCATCGAGATGTTCATTAAACAAGATAAACAAGTCATTGCCTGCTGTTGTGTTCTAGCTTAAAAATAACTATAAAAGGAATCAGTGCTCATCTGCTGGGTTTCTATAACTTTGAATTGGTATTTCACTATACAGTCAATATGTAACATTTCTGCATTTTAAAAAGTGAATTTTACAATACAAATCTGGAATAAAAAATGATAGTGTTTAATAGTTAGTTACAGTCAGTTTAATGTTTAGACATTTTGGTGTTTTTCTCATGATTGATGTATGATAGAGATATCTCTTGGGTAGTGGATTTTTATACGTGCACCAGTGCCTGTGGTATGAAGAAATGGGACTGTATTCTACAAGAAGGGATTAAAAAAGAAAAAAAGTCATAAAATTGCTGCCAAGTCCAATTATGTTACTTCTTAAACATCCCTTTGTGAGTAGCTGCTTCAAAGGGGCTCTTCGGTTTGAGGCGAGCGAGACCCACGGAGGTGGGTGAGCTGATATTTCAGCCAAGGAGTATAGAAGAAAAGCCTCATTCCAGGGGTTGTGCATTTTAAAACCTGGGGGCCTGTCAGACTCTTCCAGACTCGTCCAGGCTTACTGACAACGCTGCCGACCTGTAGTTTACAGCGCGGGGCTAATCCTGACCCCGACCGCATCTGAAAGGGAGACGTTGGGGCGTGGAGCTCTGTGCCTCGGCTGACGCCGGGGGGCTCTTAGCGAGCGGATGGGGGGAGGGCAGAGCAGCCCGTTCGCTTGGGGGAGCCGGCCAGCTCTATCCGCTCTGATCGTTTAGCTGAAAGCGCATCGTCCCTGCAGTATAAGCCCGGCTGCTCCATCTGGAGGAATTACCCACACAGATGAACAGGAATATAAAGGGTTTCATTGCAAAGTGCTATTATTTACTATTATGTATTTCATTTATTTAAAATAAGACGGTTAAAAACCGCAAAGAGCACTCTATGTGAGCTCACCTGCACTCATTCAGGCTTCGCTCCAGGCATTCCCAGGTCAGCTCTATATCCGTTGTTGTGCTTAATTTTATTAATCGAAATTTAATTTGTGTGTGGCTGTGGGTAGCTGGGGATTCAATTCCCCGTGTCTGTGCCGGTTTCCGCCGGCAGTACAAACAGATTAGGTCAGAGCACGCTCCCGCCGCCCTGCCCCGTGGCCGCTAGGGGCCCTGGGGTGTGGTTTAGGATGTCTGCTGTACGCTGCTGTCGAAAGCCTCCGTCACCGGCACGAACAGCCTTTCCTGCCTGATTCCTAATGACGAGGGCGGATGGAGATTGAAAGCTTCCCTGTAGCGTCAGCGTCCTCATTACTGCTGGTGGAACGATTCATTTTACAATATTAAATGCTTTCGGTGCATTAAACAAAGTTTGCTTGCACTGGATTGACTGTGGTAAGGGGATAGGATTAAGCGATAGTATTATCAGGAATATCGTTGACTCCATATCAGCCCAGGCAGCACTCTCTTGCTTATGGTCTCTTGGCAACAATGGATTCTTGCCATGTACTGTGATGTGTTTGATCTGATGCTAACTTGTACTTGATTTAATTCAATTCAATTTTATTTATATAGCGTTTTTTGACGACAGTCATTGTCACAAAGCACTTTATATTCAACCGGCCAGAGCCCCACCAAGCAAGCCTGTGGCGACAGTGGCAAGGAAAAACTCCCTCTGGCAGGAAGAATCCATGAGAGGAACCAAGACTCAGAAGGGGACCCCATCCTCCTCTGGGCGACCGGGGAGCATAAAAACTGCATTTACATTCACATTAATTTGAGTCCATATCATTTTATAAGTCCCAGTTGGTTTCATGTAATCATCTAGGAGTCCAGGTGATGATTAAAGTGGTGTAGACGCGGCTCCGGAACAGCTCGGAAAAGAGAAGATGGAGAAGAGTTATTACCCTACACCTAACCTAACCTCCGGCAGTA
>JAODKE010004056.1:0-11898 GCA_026779605.1 Mormyrus hasselquistii
CGGGGGGGAGTACGTTGTCTTTAAAAACATTCAGTCGTGAACTTGGGAAAAAAAAGGTTGCCCATCTTATTTAAAAAAAAAAAAAAAAAAAAAAAAACGCAGTGAGTCGTGGGGAGAGAGACACAAAGTGAGGTAGCAGGACAAAAGCGGCATTGTATCTTTTAAATTACTTCTGAGTTGAAAGCTTTAAAACTTCTCCAGAGAGCCAAGTCTATAAAGCAGGGAGACAGAGCTGGCAGCCTGGCTCCAGAATCTTCCAGGAATGGGAGACGTAAAAATCAATTTGCCGTGAAGAAGGTAAACAATCTGAAATGATAAATACGCAGGTTTTTCCATGCCCTTTTTTGAAGTTATTAAAAAAGTTGGATGGGTGTGAATGGAATCAGAAGTTGAGGAGTCTTCCTAGAAGGTACCGGACAAATTTAGCCCCTCCCCCTGACTTTTGAAACTTTCAGGCTGTGTGTGTGTATGTGTTTCCTTGTCACACCGGCAAGGGGAGTGTGTAACTCCGTTTGGCTGTTGTACTTTGCTCATTTCTTCCTTTGAATGCATTTGATCTGCCGACTCCGCTGCCTCTCGCCTTTCAGAATGACATTTATATACATTCATATATTCTTCTAGGGTAGCAGTAGGTGCAGGCTGCCTCTCTAGGTGTCTTTTATCTCTCTCAAACCTAAACACCTTTCTCCACCTCGGCTCCTCCCCAGATGTAACTCGGGATTGCACCGGTTCTGTTGAGGAGCAGTCGAGTGTGTTAACAGAAGCGCTCGGCACTTGGGCCGTACAGCCTGCAGCGGCCAGGCATTTGCAGGCCGGGACAGGATTACGGGGACCTTCACCCAGTGTCTGACCTGACCAGACCGGCCCTGCCTTAGGTGTGCAGCTGTCTGATTCAAGCTTAGTGGCCCTTAATTTTCTGGGGGGGGTGCACCACAGGTGCAGTGGACTAACCACCTCTCCCAGCACGTTCGATGCTGGAGCAGGACCAGTCGGAATGCTCGAGCCAGATGCTGCACATTAAATTCATCCTGCCCCTCTGGACCGATCATAACTGTCTATTCTGCTACTGTTATATTGCTTTGGTCACATGTTGTTTATGCCCCTCCCACTCCAAATGGGCAGCGTTCCATCCAGACGGATCCACTTCTGTGCCTCCTCTCTTGTAAATATATCGTCAGCCTGACTAAAGTCTTGGCATGTTCTGGAAAGCCGGAGCAGAAAGAGGCCTTACCTTTGAAGAGCAGGCCCGTGGGGGAGGAGCGTGCCGTCCATTTTGGCGGTACTGGGTCAGCGGCAACGTGCTCCCCCAGCTCTGTTCAGCCATCCCTCCTCTGGCGATAGTTTGGAGTCAACAGGTCCTGATGGGAAAACCATAGCGGTGCCTGCCGCCTCCCATTACTGGCAACCATTGTCCTCCACATAGCTTCCACATCCCTTTAAAAGATGGTCAGAGATATTTCCCTTAATAATTAATAATGTTCGTCACTCTGAAATAGTTCTTATCGAAACTGTTCAAAGCATTACCTTAGTTCGTCTAAGAACATCTAAGGAAGCCTATTATTATTGTTATTGTTATTATTGTTATTATTATTATTTATTGTTATTAATATCATTATTTATTTAGTTATTTTAAAGCTTCAAAATAAATCTGAGTGTTAATAAATACCAAGACCTTCATTTTAAAGCATCCCCTGAGTGTTTTTGCTTAGTGACAGCTCAGTACACAAGCTTTGCTGCCGTTCCTCTATTTGATGTGAACTTTCTGGGGTTTTTCGGCTCATTGAGAAATAAGTTTTTATTTTTTATTTTTTTTTTTCCTCTTACGTATCTAGATGATTACAGCTTTAAGGTCTCCTTGCTACTTCCTGTCTTTTGTCTCAGAAGGAATATGATCTTATTTTTTTCTCTGCTCTCTATGGAGAAGTAAAACGGCTCTTTTAGATACTCGCTGGGAGAAAGTGTAAAAATGAAGGGGGGTGGGGGGGCCCATACATTTCCCAGGTCCTAATTAACCTAGTTTCAGTGCCCCCAGATATGTTTTTCTTTTGTCCCTTCCTTTCCTCTGAAGTCTTTTTAAACAAAACAGTTCTCATAATTGAGCCAGTTAAATGTCTGATGAAGGCGGGAATGAAGGACCTCGCGATGCAGACATGGCGTCCAAATGACCAGCTGAAGCTGTAGGAATCCCTCAAATCACCGCGTGGCCACTTCAGCTTATTGATGTATGAGAAATGTCGAATTATCAGAACTGCCCCGTTTTAGCTAGCGTTAATCATGCAGGCTGACTGACCTCGACTCTCGCAAGCCATTCTGTCTGCCGTGAAAATTCCAGCTCGATGCAAGCTGCTGTCTTGCAGCCGCAAGCTAAGCACACCGTAATTGTTTTGTGCTTTTTTTTTTTTTTTTTTTCTTTCTCAGTGTAATTTTTTTTTAAACAGTTTTCTAAAAGTATTTGTGTTCTTGTCTAAGTGGAGCAGCTTGATCATTGCATAGTGAAATAAATCACAGCTCTGATCAATTCTTAATAAGATAATAGTGGCTTTAAATATTTAAATGTGCTATCTTAAGGGAAATGTCACATCGAGTTTAAACGGCAGATCGAAGTCGGGCCTTCTCCTCCTCTATCCATCTTTTGTAAATTGGCCAAAAATAACCAGGCCTAACAGGTGGAGAGTGGCCAGGTCATTCATGCCTTCTGCCTCAGAGCTTCTTCCAGAACTCACAGCAGACTGTTCCTAATGAATCAGAAGCTGCAGCCGTGGCTACCTACCAAATACCCTCATAAAATAAAAATGTCCTATATTGCATCCAGAATCTATTTTCCACTTCACTTGCAGATTCCAAGGGTTTCCTGCCCCCAGGTTCCCCTTAGCTTTTTTTTTTTTTTTGAGTGCTCTGCAGTACTTGGGTTGCTTCCCCCCCCCTTACTCAGCACACTACCTCCTAGTTCTGTGGTTTTGTCAGGGGAGTCACCCCAAGAATTATCCCTAAACCATTGCTTTTGAGCTAATGCTGCTGTTTTGGCAGGTGGCGCTTGCACGTGTTGCTCTTTGGCCTACCGCAGCGCCCCCGTGCCACGGCCTCAGGAGAGAGCCTGTTGGGAGTGGGTAGATGGTTGGATGCATGGGCGTGGAAGCGCACTGTCATGTTTGCCACCCAAAGGGGCTGTCGGCTGTATTGCCCCGGATTGTCACCGGCTCCTGAGCCAGTATGATGACCGCGTCCGACTCCAAGAGGGCCGGCGATCGTAGCGGCAGTATGCGTCCTTGCCAGCCTGTCAGAGTTGGCTGCTAATGGCAGCCCCCGCTTTCACCGAGCCGTATCTCGGTGTGAGATGGCCTCACGGTGCTGCAGTCAGTCAGCTGTGCAACCTCGCTAATTTTTATCCTTCGTCCTTGTAATCTGAACATTTTGCGAGCCGTAGGCATTGGAAAAAACGGCCAGTGTAATAAAACCACGGACAGTGTCGCGTCTAAAGGCTGGACGTGCTGTGGTCATGAGAGGCACGTTTCAGAACGTCGTCAGAGAACGGTTTGAGATAATGTGGAAGGTTCATCTTAAAATGGGCTTCGTTTAAAGCACCAGCTAATGGGCTTTTTAACAAGAGTAGCAGCAACTTTGAACAACGAAGACAGAACTTTAAAAAATGCATTCAAATACTTTAACCTTGAATTCTCCCCTTGCAAACGCTGCAGTACTTTTTTTTTATCTTTTAAATGTTTGAGTGTTTGATAGTTTGAGGTCTATAGCAGAAACCGCTCGGGAATTAATGTCATTCATATGCCCTGCGGAAATTACTTTTGAAATGCATATAATCTAAAACATGCAAATGAGCCTGACTTTATGCACCCTGTTTAATATGAATTATCATTTTCTGAATACCTATTATTACTGCGTACATTTCTCCAATTATATTGTTCTTTTTTTTTTGTCACATACACACACATGCGTGTGCCTGCATGCACACGCGCACACAGAAAAAGGGAGAAGAATTTTGGTCTGCTCGTATATTTCAACCCCAAATGTGCGAGCGGTATTTTAATGAGCCGTAATAGGGATGATAATGACCCAGAGGCTGCACTCTTTGTTCCTCGGCTGAAGCGAAAATGAGAGGTGAAGAGATGAATGAACGCCTGAATTTGATTTTAAAGCTAAATGTGCTGAAATTGAATCGATCCGCTTGTTGTCATTTTATTATAATACGTTGCCAACAATGGCCGTTTTATGAATATTGAATTACAGAGTTTAAATATGCTTCATAAACACTTTCGAGGAGCCAGAGCTGCTTGGTTCTGCTTTATATTTTTTGTTTTAGTTTTCTCTTAAAAGTGGTACAAAATACCAATAAATACCTCGCATTGCTGTTTAAAGGGCAATTTTTTTTCTGGATAAAACTGGAAGCCTTCCTATTTCAAATGAATTACCTTATTAATTTATACCGTGCTATAAATAATTCTATTAATATTAGTATGTTCAAATTAGTAATGCGTCATCCTATGCTCGTTTTACTGATGTAAATTAGCATCCAAGTCAGTTTAACAAAGATTTTTTTTCTTCAGCTAAATTATAGAAGAGAATGCACTTTGTGGGAAGGGTTTTTGATGCTATAGAAACTATTAATATTTAAGGTGTCACAAAAGTGGATGGTGGGGGTGTTTAAAAGAAAAAAAAAACTGACAGCTAACACAAATCTAAGCGTTTTTGTAGCCATAAATTTGATCTTTCCTTGCCTTTAAAATAGAGAGCAAAATGTGGGGGTTGGGGTCTGTTATCAGGTGGGGGGTGGAGCGGTCATCTTTCACCACCACTTTTTGGAAAATGGTGTAAAGTAATTACTACTGGGAATTACTGCTTGGACCAGATTCAGAAGTACTAAAATTCAATTAATTTGAAAAGTGGACATGCTATCATTTTCTTCCGCGCCTTCGTTTTAAGTCTGCTTTGTTTTTATTATAGAGTTATTAAATTTTATTTGATTAAACCCACTCTGATCCCATCAATTAATTAACTCAGAAATGCAAAGTGTGACTTAAAAGCAGATGTGTAAAATTATATCATGTCCGCTTTTCAATTTTTTTCCGTCCCCGTTTAGGAGTCGAGATTCAATTTTCCTTCACACTTGAGTGTGTTCTCGAGTTACGGGGAATCGCACTGCCATGCCGTCAGGATGGCAGCGGACAGGCCGCTCTCATTTAAGGGAGGTGTTTTTCACCACGCTGTAATCAGCGTATTTGGTTTTTCTGCTTAATTTACTTTAAGTGCCTATACTAAAACGAATTGAAATGTTACTTGGGCCATGACACACGCGCCTCATTGGAGTCGATGGCAAACGACCTGAAGTTTAAGGAGGTAGGGGACACCTTCTTGCGTCCACTGCGTCTGGTGAGTGATGCAGGAAATGCGTGGGAATGTGTAGCCGAAAGTGGGATTTTATGGAAGCCCCGGATGTTGAAGGGGATGGCTATAAAAAAATATCTAATTTGGGCTTTCTTCTAGATGCACCCGCATTTAGCTGTCTTTAACCGGACTGTGATGTTAGCTGTTTTTTTATGACTGTTTAAAGAAATCAACACATGCTACTGCCCCCCCAGCATTTGTTGATGAGCGAGATTTGCGGCCATGTCTGTCATGTCAGAGCGCTGCGCAGGAGCCGTATATGCGACTGCCGGAGTCTTCTCCTGCTCCTCCGTCTCCTCCTTGTCATTATTTTAATGGGAGCGGTCACGCCGGATAACGGCTACATCAGAGTGGCTAATCTCTGCTTGACTTTGCTGTAATGGGCCAGCTCCCTGTGTCGCCCAGGGCTGTACTTGCGTGTTGGGCACGGTGTGCATGTTTGTGTATAATAATGTGATGCTGTGTGCCCCCCCCCACCACCTTCTTCGCACTCTCCCCATTTAAAGGTGAGTGTCCTTCGCTCTGGCCCGTCCCCCTCTGGGCCGCGTCTCTGTCATGGTCCTGAAGGTCGCGTTGGTGCAGAGATGCCCAGCACTAATTGGGCCGCCGCCGATTGTTGGCTCCCAACGGTCATAAAAGACCCCCCACCTCCCGTTCCGCCATGTTAAATACAATTTGGGTATTAGCTCCCACCAACCTCCCCCCCTCCGGTCATAAGGCTGCCCTTGCCCCGTTATTACCCCCCTGAACTATTCCGGGACGAGAGGAATAGGATTATCTGTCTTGATCGCCGGATAGTGTCCAATGGCCATTAACACCAACCTCCGCATATTGACTGACCGGCACTGCCAAGCCAGGTCTGAATTAGCATTCTTTTTTTTTTTAAAGGCCAAATTGACCAATAAAATGGCCAACTCACGCTCTACTGGAATACTCTAAAGGGAGTTTGTCTTAGAGTTATGGCCGTTTCCTTGGGTCGCCCGCAGTGCCGCTTGTTTTCCCAAGGAGCCCTAAATGCTGTAAATGTACGCCCCTCCACCCCCCCCACTCGGACTCCTTGCTAAATGAGGTGTGCGTGAGTATGACCCCCTCCCCCGCCACGCTGTGCTGCTGTGCATTTGATCGGGACACGCTCCATGTATACGGATCTCTGGTGTCTTGTCTGGAATTATGGCTGTCTGGACGCCGTCTGGAAAACCGGTTACCAGCAAATAGATTGGGGGAGTGTGGGGTCGGCGATGTGGGGGCTGTTTGCCCCCAATCGCATGGGGCAGCTATCCAGCAACCTCATCGTTGGGGAATGCCTTCAGTGTTTACCTTTTGCTCACCTGGTTAAGTGAGCCATCTTTATGGTCGCTGCAAACAGGACTTTGATTTCTGTAGCTTGGAGAGGATGTTGAAATTGTAGCACGTGTTCTGTGGGATCTGAGCCGACTGTTTTACCTGTGTCCGTTTCTTCCATAATTCTTATTCTGTCTTTTATGGATAATTATTGGCCTGTAAAGATACCAGCCTGCCTTTGTTTATTGCTTTGTTGCATTCTTTCAAATGGCTTTACTGTGTTGTTCTGGTGGTTTTTAAACAGGCATCTTCCTCTGAAGGCTCCTCGTTTGGTGGGGAACTCAGTAGGAGGGCAGGGTTTAGGCGATATGTGTCGGTAAAGCGGGACTCGTGCCGAATTCGTGTGGCCGATGGTTTTTGTGTTAGCGCAGTTAGCGGCAGTTTAAATGTCGACCCCAAACTTTTAGCTGGATTTAATAAACAAACTGCATGTGCGAATGCGATCAGCGCATTAATTTCAGGCGTTTATTAAACATCGGCGCGTCAACTTTGCTCTGGAGGCACAGTAAATCTGCACTGGGGAGCTCAGAATGTGTTCTAAGCGCCCAGCTCGTAGAATCGGGGCGCCCGCCCAGACGTCCTCACCAGCTTCCACACTCCCACTAATCCTGCCTGAACCATAGGAGTGGGGGCTATAGCGTGCATTGTGGGCCCTGCCGTAAATCTCCCCTGGGTGTGCTGGGCGGCCTCCAGGCGATCGCAGGGGGGAGCGAGTCTGCGTTAGCCGATCCCAAGGCCATTAGCCGAGCCCCGTTGACGACAGCGTGCGCGGTTATGAGCAAGAGCCGCGTATGCGTGCAAGTTGCGTAAAGCTGCCTTGTCGTTAATCTCATGAGCCACGCGTGTAATAAAACGCACCGCATATTTATTTCACAGCTGTTTGGCTGTAATAAACGGGCAGTGTGAGGCTTGGGGGTGGGGGGGGGGTCTGCAGGCTTGGGGAAGCCCCGGGTGAGGGGGAGTCGTCGGTCCAACTGGGGGCGCTCTCTGTAGCGGCCTTCTGTCTTTGAGATTCAGCTTCCGAGGGGAAGGCTGAGAGGCGTTTATATGTTGCCGCGGGCAGCCTGCGAGTCTTTGCTCATTCAGACTCTCTAGAGGGTTCCGGAACAATCATCCCTGCTGATGTTGTTGGACCGAGAGGCCCTACCTGCATCTGGGTGATGTGATAAACAGTCGCTAGGCGGCGCTGCATAGGACGGCGGATGTGAAGCAGGTTCCCCATGAAGGCATGTTGCCTTGCCCTCTTCTGGTTTGCCGGCCTGTTTTCCCATTCGGCATTCTGCTAAAAATGAGAGAAGATACCGGAAAGCTCTGGAAGTTTAGCTTAACGTTCATGGGCTGTTTAGCCCCGTCTGACGGCATTGCGCTAGTGTTTCATAAACAAGCCGTCATATCAGAAAGGCGGCCTGCCCAGGGCTTTTTGGCAGCTTCACACCATGTTTTGACGCCATCGCTGTGCTTATGAAAGGCAGAATCCTCTCCTACGCTTCACATCACATGACCCGGGCACTGGATTCCGCATCCTGACCTCAGCCCTTGCCTGCTTCGCCGAATGCCCTCTGAAGGAGGATAAGCAGCTAGCGGAGCCCAGCTGCAGGCGTATATAGAATTTGCCGGCGATGTTCCCTGCTACGTACAACGAGCTGATACCGTTTTTATAGCCTGGGGGGAAGCAGTGATATGCGCTGGCACTGCCGCGTCTGTCTGTCCCAATCACGTTACGGCGGCTTTGTATTTTTTTAATAAGAGCGTTCTTTTGAGGTGATGCAAGGCTCTGGAAACGAGCTTTTTGGGACTTGTGTAAATATTCCCACAGAAGGCTGAGCACAATGAAGAGCCATTAACCCGGTAAACTGCTTTCAAAGTTAAAACAAAAGGGGGGGGGCTGACTGCAGGTGCGGGGGGGGGACTCGCTTTGGAAGTATGTGGCAGAGCTGCGGCCTGTCGCCGTGACGACATGTGTGGAATGATCTGGCATGGGTGAGAGTTTTTTTTTTTTTGTGTATGAGAGACGGACTGAGAAGGGATTGATTTATGGGCAGTCAGACACGGCCTGGCTGTCGTCACGCGCCGCGGAGATGCCCCATGTGATCCTGAGCACTGGGCGGGCATCACATAGTGGTTTGTAAACGTCGGCTTCTCTGTCCTCCTCGCCAAGTGGCCATTTTGAGATTTATTTGTAGCGTAGGGCTATAATCTTTCTGGTCACTCTCTGACGGCGCTGGCTGGAAGGCCAGCCTGCAATTAGTGGGCATGGTGGCCGAAACGGACTACGTGGCCATGGGGGGGGGGGGGGGGGGGGCCCCTCACGTGGGAACCCGGGAAAGACACACGCGGGACACGGGGGGGGATTTTGCGGGCTAAGGGGTAATCCTACATTCCGCCGTGCGTTTAATAAGGCTGTCAGCTTGCGGAGTGCCGGGCTCAGGCCGACGCTACGCATTCCCTGAGTTTAACTGTTAATTGCTTATCAGATCTTGGAGATGTTCTGGTCACTTTGGGCTGAAGGTTTCTTTTTTAAAAAAACTGTAGTTGGGAATGCCACGCTCTGCTGGTCACCTGACACGGCTCGTCAGGTCCCGCGCTCTCCACTGGGATGGGTCTTTCTAAGGTAGTGTGTTACTCTGTAGTCTTACTCAGGGTTTACTCAAGCCTTCTGCCGCAGAATGTTCTGGTGCCATGTGATTGAAGCGGGGTGTCGGATGTTTTACATCAGCGAGTTTATTTTCAGCCTGTTTTATACCCTGTTGTGGCTCCTCCAATTGAGATCCAAGGGGTGTTGAAAAATATAGTAGCAGGCCTAGCAGAGGTGGTGGGGGGGGGGGGGGTTCTGTGGGGTGTGTTAAACTCCTCCTTCCCAGGTCTTCGTGGGGGCATCAGCATACTTCGGTGCCGTGTTGATTCATGAGTGTGGGAGCGGCCCCCTCCCTCGGGGCCCACCTCCAGACTCACAGCTTCCTGCAGGTGTTGCTTACCTGCCGCCGTGGCACATCTGTACCTGCCTCTGGTCTTCCCCAGCGCCCCTCCCCCGCTGCCCCCACATCGACCTCCTGACCAGCTTCTAACAGAATACATCTGTTGTGTTTGTCTGGAACGTTCTAGGCTGCCTCTCGATCGTTAGGACTAAATCAGCAGGCTTTGGAAAAAGTCTCGATAGTACCTCGACCTTCCCAGTCAGAAATTTGGCGGGGTGGCGGCACAGAGTGCTGATACAAACTTCGTCTTCCCACAGTCCTTTGCGGTTTGCCTCTAGGAGCATTAGCCTGCAGCCAAGGTCACATCAAAAAGAGACCCACACGCAGGAGAGGAGATGAGTGGGTTCCTCCGTGGGGGTCGCCACGCTTTGCGTGCCAGGATTCGTACGAACTTCGGCCGCCTGAAGCGGGGGGCATGTTGGATCATATATATTTTCGTATCGGTTGTAAAGGCGAACGAGAGCAGATCAAAGTGCTGAAGGAATGCACCCCTGCATTCCTCCAGGTCAGAGTTCAGCGCGAGCGGCTGAGGGTGGGGCCTGACGAGATGCGTTCTGAAGCAGCAGCCGTGGCTTGCTGCAATCTCCTGGCCGTAATCGCAGTCTGCTGCGTGATTTACGGCCGCACCTCTTTCTGGTGTGCGTTATCGGTGCTGTGTACGCCTGTCACAGGATGTGAGGTCGCCTCATACAGACGTGGTTTCTTTCAGGGTCCCCCACCTGCTTGCTCAGGGGTCTGGGAGGCTTGTGGCCAAAGGTGTCTTTGCCGGCACCCGTTAATGGAAGAGAGAGTGCTCTTTGTCCCCCACGGGGGCGGGAGACGGGGACCCCGCAGCAAGCGGGTTATTTTTCTGTAGGGTTTCCACTTTCCAAGCAGTCAATAGGGCACTTCAGTGGCCATTGGAGTCCAGAGCGGTATTCCCCGTCCCGGAAGAGGGGGGGGGGGGGCAGGACGGGGTGAATGCCGGGCTCTTCCCGGAGGTTTATATCTGTCAGCGGTGGAATAATCTCGGCCCTCGCACTCCCCAGCTTACGCTCTGTTGTCCTCGGTAGTTATAATCGCCCGGGAAGGTCGAGTGGCCGGGGGTGCATTTACTCATTTGAGTGGTCAGGTCGGAGGGGGGACAGGGTTGGACAAAAGTGAAAGCCACTCTGCCAGACGGCGGCATGTCGTCATCTTTAACGGAAGCGAACACACACTGGCGGAGCGGACTGCCGTTTTTGTCCGGTAACCGGGCGAGATGGCCAGTGGGCAAATGGGCAGAACCATACCAGAGGAACATGCCGGCACAGGGAGAAACCCTGTCCCTAAAAGCGAGTTCACGTCCCAGAACCCTCACTGGCATCGCTGTCGGTATTTTTCCGGGGGGCGTTTTGTTCCCTGGGGGGGCACGCTGCCCCGGCTTCCCGCCTGACTTGCCCAGGGTTGTCGAAACGCTCCGCTGACTTATTTTTAAACCACGATGCGTGGAATCGGCAGGCTGCTCTCATTATTGTGGCTGTTTGAGGCTGTTTTGTACCTCCTAGCCGACGCCTGCTCTCTCCCACGCTGCCGCTCGTCTCTTAAGCACCAAAGACGCCTCCCCGTAATTGAGCGGCATTTTGAAAACGGCACCGGTGCGCTCCTGTTCCGGGACACATTTCTAATTGGAGCCCCCCTAAACTCCTCGCAAACACTTGAGGACGTCTCTCACAGAGCGGCTTGCTTGTGCAGAAAAACATAAACTTGGCAGCGCTACCTCGGGGAAGTGAGAACTTTGAGCCGCTCCCGTGCCGCCGTGTGTCGGTTGTCGGCTCCGGCTGTTCCTCCTCCCCTCCTCTCAGTCCACTTGTTTAAACAGGTTGGAGTTTTGAAAATTAACTTCTATTTTCATTTTGTGTGCTTAAAACAAACTTTGTGGGAGAAGGCTGCTCTTTGTCACTTTAAAATGGTTGTTGTCTATCCAGCATGTTTTAGTATCTAGCTTGAAGTTTCGCTCTCTTTTCCTGATCTTTTTTCATGAAGGATACATGTATCCCTATTTTCCAGCGTTTTCATATGGGTTTATATTGTCATGCTTTCGATGGCAGGGCTAAGGATTGGAAGATATTAGTTTAGATTGGCAGCACTGACAGCGGGCAGCACCCCCACCACAACCACCACCCACCCCCACCCACCCCACCCAACCGAACAGCCGGCCTAGGGA
>JAODKE010004057.1:0-11865 GCA_026779605.1 Mormyrus hasselquistii
TAGGAAGACTAAAGGTAGACTGCTTTCTGGAATGGACACAAAATAAGTATATATTTTTTAATTACCTTCTGGCTTAGATTGACCCAGTGAAAATGGCAAAATAGCACCAAACACTGTAAGAAAAAAAAACATTACAACATTACAAATAACCTCATAAATTGAGTTAACTCATCTGAAATCATTTAATTCCCAAGATGGTGAAATCATTGCTGGCTTAATCATTTTATACAAGTAAATAATGTTAAATCAAACAAAAAATCATGGATACATGGACAGTTCAGTTAACCCTTTGAACCCTATCCATTTTTGAGCATTTTTCTATTTCCTTGATTTTAGGCTTATTACACTGTATGTACATGAGTTAGGCCCCATATGCTGTATGTTTTTGTTTTTAGGACATTCTGGGCTACTCAGATATGTCATCATTTGATGTGTAAATATTGACACAGTCTTTATCATCCTTCTTATGAGGAAAAACTACTTGTGCTTATTGAAATTCTCACCTAATATAAACATTTGCAGGCATATATATGATGTGTGTTTATGTGTGTCTCTGTGTATATATACACAGGGCCATCTTCCTTCAGTAGGATAATGTTCGCCTTGATCTGCTACTTTTCAAAGAAATTTGTTAAGCACCAGGTACCTTACATCAATACTGAAAAGGAAGCACTCACCCGTTTGCTTGCCTTACAACACTAAAAGGTTTACGCTTGGGATTGTTACCACCCCTGTGGTCATGTACTATATACGGATCACATCCTGCTTGTGTTTCTCACCCAAATGTGCAATATTAACCAGTGCTTTATGTGCTGGTCTTTGATTATTCAAGCACTTAACCTCCATATTCTGCATAATGAGGGAACAAATAACGTTGTGGCAGATGCCTTGATGTGTGTTACCCTTTTGTCATTCTTTCTGCGCCAAAAATGGTTGTGATTTTGAACTCCTGTGGGGGTTCACACTTGTGGGCTGGGGGGGGGGGGGGGGTTATGACCCGTGTGTTTGCCTGTGAAGGTTTTATTTTAGGTCCGCCTGCAGTTCCCTCATTCTCCCACCCGTCTCCCTCGCCTGCCCCTCAATCCTTCGCCACGCATCCATATGTCCCACCCACATCTGTCTCCAACTCGTCATCCAGTTTGTCACTCCTGGATCCAAGATTGAAAAACACCGCGTGTAATCCAAGTTTCAGCTCTTGCTCGTAGCTCTTTGACTTTTGTGCTTTGCCCTTCTGATTGCATTTGCTTTTGTATGACTTTGGATCGTTTTCTGGTTTCTGATTCCTGACACACCTTCTGTACTTTTGCAGATCTTCATTTTGTCACTTTGCTTTTGATCTTTCCATTCGGTTCTGGTTTACATCTTCGCTGGCCCCTTTGGATACTGTCACTTTGGCTAGTGTGTCAAGAAGATGCATAGGCAGTGAATCACCCATTTCATTTTGCGACTGCGTCCTGATTCTATTTATTTGGTTAGGGAGTTAGAAAGAGTGATTGTTTTTTGTTTTCTTTCGTGTGGAGGTAAGGTTATTTGTGCATCACACTCAATAGCCAGGGTTTTGTTTGTTATTTTGGCTGTGGTCACTCCTGAACATAAGAACATAAGAAATTTACAAATGAGAGGAGGCCATTCGGCCCATCAAGCTCGTTTGGGGAGAACTTAGCTAATAGCTCAGAGTTGTTAAAATCTTATCTAGCTCTGATTTTAAGGAACCCAGTGTTTTAGCTTCCGCTACACTAGTAGGAAAACTATTCCATACTCTCACTACATGCTGTGTAAAGAAGTGCTTCCTCAAATTTGTTTTAAAATGTTCTCCTGATAATTTCCACTTATGGCCACGAGTTCTAGTATTTAAATTAATATTGAAATAGGCATTTGGCTGAACAGCATCCAGACCCATTAGAATCTTATAGACTTGGATGATGTCCCCTTTAGTCTCCTTTGCTCAAGGCTAAACAGATTCAGCTAACCTCTCCACATAAGACATTCCTCTAAGACCAGGAATCATTCTCGTAGTCCTCCGTTGCACATTTTCTAAGGCAGCAATGTCCTTCTTAAGGTATGGTGACCAAACCTGCACACAATATTCTAGGTGGGGTCTTACCAAGGAATTATATAAATGCTTAAGTTATCATCATTGGGTGTACTGTTCACTGTATGTGTTTTGATATAAAATTATACAATTCAAATAAAAGAACCCTTTGAGTCCAATGTCGTTCCTTTATTCCCTTCCCCTGTTCGTTCCCTTTTCCCATTCCCTATTTCCTTTTCTGTTATGCCACAACTCTAGACTATGTAATGCATTTCATCCACAGAATGACTGTCTTTAATTCACGAAATGCATTTCGTTCAAGAAACAATTGTGCATCATTCACAAAATGACTTTCATTCATGAAATGTAAAGTGCTGATATCAATTCTGTGCACAAAGTAAAACTTTTCATTGGATTTCTCTGCACAAAACAAAAGGCCTTACTTGATTTTGTCACTAAATAATGCTTATTGTGGCACAGTGTATTTTTCTAAAATATTTCCAATTTAGTGGAAGTCAAGGCCGGAGTGGAGCCAATCTTCAGCCCAGGAGCTTCATGCCCATGACCAGCCCACTTTATTTTTCAGGAAAGTGAAAACTGGATAAATGAGGTAATACTTCAATTCTTATTATTCACTGGTTGTATTTGCTTTTTTCAATATATGAACGAAACACAAATTCCTCACATGTAACGCTAATCCCCAAAAAGCCCTTAAACACCCCTAAAACCCTAACCCCAAAAAAACCCTAAAAGCTCAACTCGTCAGAACACCGACTTGCATTCTATGACAAGGATGCCTTTTTTGGCATAACAGCGGCCCAAAAGTCAAGCGGTCCACCGGAAAATCTCCCGAATCTCCTGATTAGCCACTCCGGGCCTGAGTTACAGGCTTTTGCAGGTAAACCATACTGTTGTGTTATGTGTATGAATTGAAAAATGCTTTTACTGTATAGTCTTGAGAATGTGAAGTATGTTTCATGAAATGTACCAAAGTGAATGAGAAAATCTGTAACCAAGCTTTCAAAATGATTCAAGAAAGTATTCCTGTCACGGTCGGTGCCCATCTGGACCTGCCCCATTTGGCCGGCAGGTGTCATGGGCCATCCTGTTCCCTCTATCTTGTAGTCCTGTTCCTTATGCGTCTGTTTGCTCCCCAGACTGTGGGGTAGCACAATAGATACAGTAAGTTGCTCAGTAGCTGACACCCCTTATCTTTGTGTTGATGTTTTGGTTTACTCTGCTTGTCCCCTGTTATATTTTGTTCTGCGTATACTTCTCTTCCTATTCTTTTCCTAGTGTTGTTATCCTCTCTTTTTGGTAATGTTCCCTAATTTCCTGTGTTTGTTAATTGTAGGGCTGGGTACTGAATTTTGGTACTTTTGTCATACTGGCCGAAATGCTCCGATCCTATTGAGGAAAGAAAAATAATCTTTCGGTGCCAAATTTCGATACTCAAACAGTAAATCTCAGCATCTGTGACCTAATTAGCATGCAGCATACTTATGTACAGATCTAATGTCACTGGTGAATGGCTGTCTAACGCAACGACAAACCTGTGAACTGGCTTACGTGTGTGTTTCCTTTTCATGCATAGTATGAAAAATGCCTTAGAAATGAAAAGTGCGGCTCCACAGGGTTGCAGATTGCAACCATGTACAGTAGATGCATTTTGCGACCATTTTTGGAGACGTGTGACTAAATTCTATAAGTATGCACACCAGTGCGACTTGCAAATATACCCCTTATTTATGCCCAAATACTGTACAGTGCCTGACTACATTGTTGTATATCACATGAAACACCCGAAGAGAGCGAGAATTGGTATGTATGTGCATGCATGTGTGTGTGAGAACTCGGTCCAATTGCAGTCCCTCGGAGGCACTACTGAGGAGACGCTTACAGCAATAAATTTGCTGATTGCTTGACCACAAGCACAAGTGCTAACATGGAAGTTATGCAGAAAAAGACAGAGAAAGTGGAATTATTTTTGTACCTCAGTAACACTGAATACCTTTTTGCTTGTGTCTCTGTATAATGGCGGCGTTGGTGGTGAAATATGGGAATGCTTATTAGCAGGACAACGTTACATTTTTTATTCTGTGGAAAATGCAAGATTGATCTGCTGGCCAGATTTATTTATGAATTATAAACATGTTCTGGGTCATATAAGTAAAATATAAATAAAGGGCTGAGTCCCGTTATGATTGCAATCAATCCCCCCAATAACTAACCAAACGACTTGGTCAAATAAAAGATGTGCTGCAATGTTTAATCACGCCAGTTTTAATCAGACAGCCAGAACTCGGCAATGCCTTGTCCTACCTTAACCAAATTTGAAATCTTACCTCCCAGCATCATTCTGGGGAAACAGTAAATGATTGGCTGCATTTCATCAATAGGAGGCGCTACAGCTAAGACTGTCAATATCTCTTGACATCCTTGACCAATCCAAGTGAAATTTGGCATATTTGTATTATACCCAAGCCTGAGGTCATCCATGTACTAGTGCAGTCATATCTCTTTAAATCCTGACATGCTGTTTATCTAGCTTTCAGTTCTAAACACTTGACCTTAGCAGAAATTGCAATCAATAGTTAACATTAATTAATCATCCATCTTCTGTAACCGTTATTCACAATACAGGCGGCGAGAGCATCAGTGATCGCTCTGATCATCCTGGCCATGATGCAGACGGATTAGAAAAATGCATGTCTATATGGGTTTTTAAACAAGCAGTTTTACAGTATGTCGCCTTTTGACGATTTTCTGGCAGCTGGTAGCCGAAAAAAGCATGACCTTTGATTTTGCATTTCTATAGCTCCCATCGTCAAGTGCTTTTGGTAATTTGTTTTTGAGAGAGTCTTAACTGACCTGTTCAGGTTTCAGCAGTGTAGTATGCAGGAGACCCAGATTTAACAGGGGAAGCCTTTACTTACAGCTGGTTACCGAAAAAGGCATCACCTTTGATTTTGCATTTCTGTAGCTCCCATCATCAAGTACATGAAAAATATATCCCCTCACCGACTTCATCATTACATTTACACTGACCTCAGCATCAAGCACGTTTTCTTAATACAATTTGAAGACAATTGTCATCTGAGCTACGTGGTGCAACACTATTTTAGCCATAGATTAGAACGAGACCCTGGTGTTTTAAAATGATTGCGCGACATGGTTCATGAAGACATTGTACCGGACAGAAAACTATGCTGCTGAATTTTAGATACAAAGGAAATGACTCTTGGCAGTTTTCTTTTAAACT
Organism: Mormyrus hasselquistii; assembly: GCA_026779605.1. Classification (NCBI taxonomy): domain Eukaryota; kingdom Metazoa; phylum Chordata; class Actinopteri; order Osteoglossiformes; family Mormyridae; genus Mormyrus; species Mormyrus hasselquistii. Next base: position 5,295 of record JAODKE010004057.1, read on the forward strand.
GTAATCATAGGCTGGTTGATTATGGATGAGTATTGAGTTATTTTCATGACAATATTGTAGTGTGGATGTATCAATGATCATATACTACCTATTTTGTCAGCCTGATCTATTTTATTGCATAAAAGAAATACCACAAAGAATAACAAAGCAGAGTAGATAACTCAGTTTTGTTGTGGTGTTTGTAGTTGGAAGTTATACAGTAAGGTGCTTTTATTTTGAAAGTCTGTAGAGGTAAAAATGTAACGTCTGTAGGCATGAAATATTAACATGAATTATTGCAGTCTTTAGGCATGCATTTTTACGTATGAAGGCGTGAAACAATGCCGCCTCTAGGCGAAAAGTTTGAGACGTTTTGGAGCCGATAGCCTTCCATAGCCAAAACATGCCGAGCCGCTCCTAGCCGCCTGGCGACGCACCCTCCCATGGAGAGTTAATGACTTTTATGTCGCAATGTTAGCTCTGTTTTCCACATTAAGGAAATATCATGCAGAGGATTTCTGATTTCTTCATAAAATGTAGTTTTATTGTTTCCTTGTTTATTGTTTTATTGTTTTGCTGTAACAGCACCGACAACATATATATATATATATATATATATATATATAGTGGGAGCATGTCATTTTGGTACATCTTACAGGTTAACAAAATAATACAAGACAGTTAACGCCATGTACGTTATGGGAAACCCCAAGATGACATTCAAACAGTGCTAATTGAAAAGCCCCCCTGCCCTGGAAGTAAGGCCTGTTATGCCTGAATAATTTATCAGCATTTTTATGTTATGTTTGACCGTTTAATCTCTTCACTGATATAAATTTGGTTCAGTATTTGTTTGTTTAACTCATTATTGATAATTATGAACTGCTAAAAATACATCAAGTAAACATCTATTGAATGCTGAAATAGCGCTCCTCAAATAAAACAAAATAATAAATAATACATTGAAAATAATTGAAGACATTCAAATTCCCCGCAAAGAAAGTTTTGCATCAGATAAAAACATTCCTAATTAATAAATGAATACGTAATAATTAACACCGTTTGCCTTGTCTTGCATTATCACTCTGCACATTATACTGAGGCCCTTTCAGTGCGCATAGAGAATGCAAGGACGAAACCTAACAAAAATTGCGGTCATGTCAAAAAAATCATTTTATCATATCATTAGTTATTTTATTAAGTGATGTTTAGTTATGAAACTTACTAACGATGTTAGTGTTATTTTAAATGAGCAACAACAGCCATAACAGACTGCTAAGCGAGGCTCAGACCAACCTTATGAAAGAATATCTCAGAAGATATACTTAACTAAAAATGTTTCAGGAAACACGTCGGAGCGTTAAGAGACAACTAAAGCAAGAAATTATGAACGACGTAGTGCTAAGAATGTTTTGGGAAACCGGGGCTAGTCCTGTTTCAGGGTCCAGCGCTGCTGTGCAGCACATAGTGCAATGAAACAGGAATCTGATATGTAGCGTTAATATACACCCCCCTGACACGCATTTAAAAAATAAAAGTGTTTCTTTGCTTCAGATAAAAAACTTATCTGAACTTTTGGTTTTAATTAATTAATTTAATTAAAAATTAATTTAATTAATTAAGGCATTAATGAAAGTCTTGTAAACAGCAAGAGGAATACAACACACTGGACTACTGAATACTAAAATGTAATTATTTATACAGCAAAATAAAATCATAGTAAATGTTGTAAAAACGTAAAAACTATTTTTAAATTTGTTCTATGTGATGCATAGCTCTTTTACATTGTGGTTACAGAGAATTTTCTTTAATGCGTTATTTACAAACCAAAAGTGAAATTATATGTTTTTATCTGATGCAAAACTTTCTTTACATACGGGGAATTTGAATGTCTTCTAACATCTTCAATTATTTTCAATGTATTATTTATTATTTTGTTCTGTTATTTGAGGAGCGCTATTTCAGCATTCAACAGATGTTTACTTTATATTTTTAGCAGTTCATAATTATCAATAATGAGTTAAAAAAAAAAAAAAAAACTAAATCAATATTATATCACCCCCCGCGACCCATTAGGATTAAGCGGATTGGAAAATGGATGGATGGAATATTATATCAGTGAAGAGTTTAAACGGTCAAACATAACATAAAAATGCTGATAAAATATTCAAGGATAAGACTATCGAACTCACTTCCACTTTTACTCCGATCGGAACACTGGAGTATACGGATCAGCAAACAAAATTACTGAAGTCCGCACCGACTGGAAGAAGGGGAAAAAACTATTTATGGTATAAATTAATATATTTTTACACCTTCGGCTGTATAGTATATCGCAAATAGGAACAAATACAATTAAACAATTACTAAAAATGAAAAATAAACAGAATTAAATAAGCACAATAAAGAGAGAGAGGACGAGGTGGAAAACTGAGAAAGAAAAAAGAGAATTTGAGTTGGTCTTACCAAAAAGAACCACAACGTTTTTCATGTTCGTTTTTGATTGAACGGCACTTGCTGGCAACAACTAAACGGTAACTGAGAAGAGTAAATGACTTTATAAGAGACTAATACAGAGGGCAATGAAGGAGGGAGGGGAAGTGGTTTACGAGCTGGAAAGCATCCAAAGTATTTTCACATTTTCATCATTTCTTGGTATTACTTCTTACTTCCAGATGATACTTGATTTAACGCGTTACTGTAATGCATGCAATGCAACGTTTTATTCTGTACCCAAAACAATGTTTGCAGTGTTCTGCCATGAATAAATCACATTTCATATGGATATCATTGTGCTTTTTTTAACATTATTCTGAACCTTAAGCCCCGCCTCATTTGCTTTTTCCTGTTAATTCTATCTATTAATAATCATGATTATTATGCATAACTGGTGCTGGTATCTCTAAATTGGAGACAGCAACACAATGGGACTGTTGCTATTTTTTTTTCTAGAGACCTTTGCCCAATTTCCCTCAAGCAATTGATAACTTTGACTCAGCATAGCATAATAGTCATACTGCTAAAAGGTTTTTTTTTATAGAGAATTTCCCTTTATGGTTGCTTCCCTGTCATGTTTTGTATTTAATTCCCTGTAAAGTAGTGCAGTGTTCCTGGAGTTGCTCCCGCCTCAATTTCAGTTTTATTGGTTTTTGGTTTGACCTCATGAGATTCCTTTATTTTTCTGGTTTGCCCTTTGTATCTCATCAGAATAAATTCTGCTTAGTTTGGAGCTGCTATGTGATACAACATTGTTGTGTTTTTGATTTCCACAGGACATGATCTTGTTGCTATTTTTTTTTTGTTCTTGTGCTACCATTTTGCTATTTTTGTGTTATATAGCGCTGTGTGACTTTTTTGTTTGTTATTTCACTGTGTCTTAAGAACTGAAAAAAGCATGTGAATATTTTCCAATGAACGTTGCATATAAAGACAACCTGTTGTCTTTGAATAACTGTTGAAAAAGTACCAGTTTGCTAAAGATCAATGATATATTTAAATCCAATAGTTCATCCAGCAGGATATTTGTTTCTCCAGGTACTTAGGTTCTACATATTCTTGTTTATTTATCCAAAACAATAACAATATTTCTATACACATATGTTACAATGCATGATAACTTTGCAAGCAGTGCCTGTGAATACTGTACTAAAATAACATCACCAGTGCAAAACTGGCTATCCATCCTTTCACTTATGCATTTGCAGATTATTTTGTCAAATAAAACTGCAGCCATAGCATAAATGAACCAGTTTGCAATGATAGAGTGTGGCAGGGTAGTGCATCTACCCAAATACACTCAGCTTGGTTTCACTCAAATGTCTGTTCTACTGAAAAGTTACAGTTTTAGGGTGCTGAATCGCACATTAATTCACACGTGCCTTGCATATCTCTCACTTTAAAAATGACTCAAGAAAAAAAAAGAAACAAAACAACCTGAAGTGTTTTACTCCATGCTGTCAGAACGACAAACATGTTTGAATCAGCAAATCTTAAGATGATCTTGACAATGAATCTTCTTGGTCATGCTATGTAATCATCAGTATATTGCAGCTAGCTAGTGATTTGTGCTTTTTATGTGTTTGGATGCAAGTGTGTTTTATTTCTGCAGCTCATGTTTAGCTTCTGCGGGCATGAAGACACATTCAGGACACAGATATATGAGTCATTGTGGTTGCTTTGCTTCTGCATAGGGGTCAAATACTGTTAATCGTATTTCAGAATATGCTGCTCTTAAACCAAAAGAAAAATAATTTTCTGGCAGTCCTTTACTTGATAGCTGACATTTATGCCTTCAGAAAAGTTGCAGACCTTGAATGATTTCAAGTTAAACTATTGTCAATAATACACTTGCACCACAAATCAGTCAATCAATCAATCCATCCATTTTCCAAAACCACTTGCCCTATTCAGGGCCTATTTTGGAGCCTGTCCCGGAAGCTATAGGTGAAAGGCAGGGAAAAACCCAGAATGGGGCACCAACCCATCGCAGGGTTCTTGTTCCACAAATGTCAGTTCATTTTTTGTATATTTTTTACAGATCAATTGTATGTTCTAAAGCTCCTGCAGCAAAACACAAAGGTCGACATATAAAATAAATGAAAACACCACTACAGTACTGAGTGAATTCTGCCAAACTTGCAAACAGTCACTCTCCGTGCCCAAAAAAATCACAATAGACTGCTTTAGTCAAATGCTGTAGTTCTGCATATCGTGTAACCAAAAAAAGAGATGTAGAAAAACCATGCTGCGCAAATAGCATTTGCAAATGAAACGTCACGTTATTCAGCCCTCCATAATGGATGCCACTGCATTATAAGGTACCCACACATAATATATATGATACTTATAGGCAAAAGTTCACCTGAATAGCATCCTTCTGGACTATACAATGAAACTGCATCACCCTGAGGAATGCAAGGAGAGCACACAAGTAGAGCGTGGTGCTGATTGAACTGCTTAATATGGCCCCCGTGGATGACACCACCCCCACCCCGGTTCACAACTACACCATTAAGGAGAATGGGGGGGAGGGGGGGGGGGTTCTGATAAGAGGTCTCCATCTATATTTACAGTGAAAGCTACTTTTACAAAAGAAATTATCTGGAGACGTACATGCTTGATACAACATCAGTGGGTAGGTTAACTGTACAGTGCACTGTGACAGTTCTGTGCTTGTCGTCAGAGACAAAGTGAAGTTCATGTTTATGTGCAAAATACAACATAATTAATTAATGAATGAATCGATTGATCCAATTTCAAATAAGTGTTATGTGGGCCACTCATTGGCTCCCAGTGAGCTACCAGTAGCTCACAGTCAGCATGTTGTGAGATAAAGATGTGGTTTATAGTGAAGGGGAACACAGCTCTTTTCATAGCTTCATGCTGCTCTCCTGCAAAGAGCCGTTATGCCCAGCAGTGCTGCCATCACTTTGACTTACTTCAGCTTAGGTTTAGTTTGAGAAGTAGGGCAACAGTTTTTAGCAATCGAGTTCTGCCATCAGATGCAGGCTTATCACTCATAAACATGCAATGTTTCTCAGAATTGTAGACATCAACCTTACAGTACACTCACATAACTCAGTAACTGTGATTATTAGTTTTCTTCTTGTAGTGGTGCAGACAAAAAAAAAGTACACAAATAGAATATCCTGAAAAACAGAAAATTGGAACATAATGCATGTCTATAGTACTAACAACAGCAATAACAACAACAATAATAATAATAACAATAAAAGTAATAATAATAATTGCATATGATGCATTTGTGAATGTTCCCCTGACAGAGGATTGCAGACGGTCAGCTACTGGGACATTGAGCAAAGTGAGGACCAGGGGACGGAAAACCACAGAATGAAAATAGCTCCACTGACTGTGCTTTCAACTGCATACAAAAACCTTTTTTTTTTGTGTGCGAGTTAAACAAAACAGCACCACCGGATTGAGTTTTTGCACAGAATACGTAATTTTTAAGGTATCTACAATACTGTGCAAAGTTCTTAGGAGCCAAAGAAAATGATGTTTAAATGATATTTATGTTGGTGTAATGATCTGCATGTTGCTATTATGACTGTCAAAGTGTGTTAGCTTAGGCATTTCAAAACTAACCAGCTAAAATCACCCCATTACTTTCAGCCACCATACAATACTCTCATGTATTTATTGACTCAACCACTAGCATGAATTAAGTTAATTATTTAAGTGAGCTGCATGCATGGAATGGCTGAGGTGCCCCTGAGGACAAGTTGGTGAACTGAAGAGGTGTTTATTTAGCCATCTAGCTAGATATCAGTAACTTTTTGGAGAACAGAAGTTTTTACTAGTTTTTATTGTTACTCCTAATTTGCATAAGCTGTGTTTTTGTTCTGAACAAATGTGCACTTACTACCCAGGGGTGCGTTTCTCGAAATCATCGTTGCTTCCGTCGTTCGAACTATGTAAGTACGACGGAGGTGTTTCTCGAAACCATAATTCAAACTACTGTACATAGGTAACGATAGTGCGGACTTACGTAGTACGATGCATCGTTAAACGACGCAGGTGTTTCCCGAAACCATAGTTCGAACGAACGTTCGCAAACACTGTCGTTAAGTTG
>JAODKE010004058.1:9593-35694 GCA_026779605.1 Mormyrus hasselquistii
TGACTTACTACACACTGTCCTGAGAGCTAGCTGACTTACTACACACTGTCCTGAGAGCTAGCTGACTCACTACACACTGTCCTGAGAGTTAATTGACTTACTACACACTGTCCTGAGAGCTAGCTGACTTACTACACACTGTCCTGAGAGCTAGCTGACTCACTACACACTGTCCTGAGAGTTAATTGACTTACTACACACTGTCCTGAGAGCTAGCTGACTTACTACACACTGTCCTGAGAGTTAGTTGACTTACTACACACTGCCCTGAGAACTAGCTGACTCACTACACACTGTCCTGAGAGTTAGTTGACTTACTACACACTGTCCTGAGAGCTAGCTGACTTACTACACACTGTCCTGAGAGCTAACTCACTTACTACACACTATCCTGAGAGTCAGCTGACTTACTTCATACTGCCCTGAGAGCTAACTCACTTACTACACACTATCCTGAGAGCCAGCTGACTTACTACACACTGTCCTGAGAGCTAACTCACTTACTACACACTATCCTGAGAGCCAGCTGACTTACTTCACACTGTTCCGAGAGCTAGCTAACTTACTACATACTGTTCTAAGAGGTCCCTAGCATACTACACACTGTACTAAGACCTCGCTAATGTGATACATACTTTACTAAGAGCTGTCCAACTGCTATATGGTTTTCAACAACTCCTTTTCTCTTTTATCTTGCACCCATTGCCCATGACCTATGACCCATTCTCACTGGAACTGGCTCACTGTCTATCAGTTCTGCCCAGTCTATGACTGTCCAGCTGATTCCTATTTATTTCTGCCTCCATGAAGAGGCTAAATGTCAAGCACGCCTGACTTCTTCTAGTGACACCTCCATTCCAGCAGATAATTACCATAAGGAAATTGATGCTTTGGTGTGCAAAGGGAAATTTAATTTACTCTGACATCCCAGAGTACAATGCCCTCCCAAAGAAACTGGGATTTCGAATCACCAATATTAAATTTGACTATTTAAAGTGATTACCAATGTTGAACGTCTTGGCGTACTTTAAGTGTTTAATCTCATTACAGCATACGTGTTGTTTAAGGTGCGGGGGAAGAGGGGGGTGTCTGAAAGCTGCTTAAAGATGCATGAAATGGGTCAGCCTGCACCTTTTGTTCCCTGGGTCATAGAGTTTGTTGGGTGTTGATATGAGACAATCTGACTGATGCTTTTTAATAGCATTGCTGTCTTGCTGCTTGCGTATCATTCTGTCAAATCTATACTTCATTCTCAAATTGAAAGAAAAGATGTAAGACGTGGATTTCTGTGTAAATATTCTGAGCAACTTTTTTGGTCATTTAGAATCAGGACAGCCACATCTATCACATTTGTCTGTAGAATCTATGATGCATTTGTCTCTATGGTAACTATAGAATATACGATAAGAAATATAAGATAAGAAATTAAGTCAAATTGGAACGTCTGTTATAGATATCTTGTAAATTCATTCACTTTATTTGCCTAGTTTTGCCAACCGGTCAATTGCAAGACCATTGACCATGATGCAATTTCCAGTCCCCCCCGATCAGTGTAATGTACCGAGCCCTCCCCCCCCATACCCCCACCACCACCGACAAAATATGCCATTGCGATTTGTTAGCTTACCAACGTATTTTCTTTGCAAAAGTGACTCTCACAGTGAATCATTGCTTTATAGTTTAGCTACATAATTAGCAGTCAGGCTCAATTGCCGCCTTACCTAGTTGTTGGCCACCAGCAACAAGTAGCAGGACAATAAATGTAAACTTTTATCTCTCGCTAGGCACCACTGGCAAATAACCATCACTAGGTCAGGCCCAGCTTTAGTTGAGAATTTATTAAGGAATACTGTTGGTCAGTTTGGTAGAAATTCTATTTTACCTTTTATTTCGAGATGTTTAGATGTAATGTTGTGAAAACGCACTATACAAATAAAATTAAATTGAATTGAAATTAAATGAATTGAATTGGACATTGAAACTGGTGCTTTCATTAAACAAACAATGACCCAAACAGAAGAAGGGCAACTAAAACAAAACCGGCAGGTTATGAGAGGGACACTCTGCCTTGAAATAGCAGTTATTTTGTACTTCACCATGCAGAATATTGCTTTGGACAACCATTTTATCATCTCGGCAAGGCTGGAGTAAATATTTAGTGTTTAATCAAAAGGAAAGAGTTTTAATGGCAGCATTAGCATACGAATCAGTGGCAGAGCAGCTCTCTTTGGCTTGGAGGAAGCACAACAGTATCTAACTGGTGTTTTGTGTGCTGGGGATGAATCAAAGGTAATTATGAAGCAACAACAAAGCAATTTTCAGTATCTGAACTGAAATCAGCCTTTTCTGATTAAAAAACCAATAATAACTACTTCATAGTTTCAAATCATTATCCTTGAAGCTTAGATTTTCTACAAATGTATCTGGGTCATCTATGTAATGTTTATGATATTATGCAGGGATATCATTTATCTGCAAAGGAGACACATGGTGGTCACCTCACAGCTCCTAGATTGTGGGTTCATATCCCACCCCTGGAGATATAGTATGTGTCCATTCCATCCTGGGTGGCCTACAGGAACCCACAACCCTGTTCTGGGTAAGTGGTTATAAAATGGATGGATAGATGGCACCATTTAAATACATACTTTCATATGTAATTAAGATTGGTAATTAGAATTCATGTTTAAAATTTGGATTTAATGCACTTGACAATGTAAAAATATGGGTATCATAAGCCCTTTCAGTAACATTGGCTTTACGTTAGACAACTGAGGATTGTATGATGGCTGGAATTACTGCTACTGTATCTAATGCTATCTGCAACAAAGAGCTTTGCTATAAGCCGCCACCGGCCCTGTCCCCCACTATCTGGCTGTTGTGTGACATTAAGGGTCTCATCTTACTTATTCTTTTTATGTTGTGTATCAGTGACAGCATGACTATGTTTCATTCGTTTCAGTGCACAAGCCTGCAGGCATTTCAACAACACATTAAGGCTGTGTTTGACATCCCAGAATGCCCTACAGCAGAGCCGTATGTGTGGAAATTCCTCTGCTGGTCACACACACACGTATTTTATTCTCTTATAATACACATTATACTATAATCCTTAGTAGTACTTTTAGAAATTACAACTTACCGGGTATTAAAAGAATAACAGGCAAAAACTATAGGAAAAGCATTTAAAAGTACATGAATATATTATCATACTTCTGAGATCCTCCTAAACCTTGTAAGTTACTCGTTCTGATCCTGACATGGAAAATGACATGAAGCAAGGCTGCATCCTACTGTCCCTCTTGGGGAAAAGGTGTGGCAGATATTTACTGCTGTATCACTGGGATATGCTGGTATCTGAAACACAAGGAAAGGCTGTGAAACCTGCTAAAAGTGATTGGAGAGGCCTCACTCTGCTGACTCACTCCCGTTCCCCTGAATTCCCCAGGAGCAGGGCCAGTAGACCCCAGGCTCTCTGCACCGTCCGCTAGCCGTGAGTGCCTGGGCCCCTGCAGAGCAGAAGGCTGGGCTTGCTGATAAGAGCTGACTCTCACCTCTGATGAGTCAGCAGCCCAGACCATCCCCACAGAGGCCTGAAAAGAGGGAACTCTGGGAAAGGGCTGTGAGATTTTCAAAGAGGGAACTCTGGGAAAAGGCTGTGAGATTCTCACTTCTCTTTTTACCTGCAACGACGGCAACATTCATTCTAGCGGAAACTTCATTTAGTGAAATAATGATAGAACATGGGAAAGAAATGAAGCTATTCATTTGAAGAAAGATGATGAAGAACTCATTATTTATTGACTATTTCTATAAATATTAATTCGCAAATGATGTATTTGGATGAATTTGTGGGAAAAAAATTGTATCAGTGCATACATTCTGCTATACATTTCTGATAGACCACTATCTGGGCAACAACCTTGCAGCACTCGTTCAGCAAGACTCGCACAAACACTGAAAGATAAATGAAGAAATATCATATCCACTCATTTATATTGAGTTTTGCCATGTAAAAGTGAAGTGAGATGATGGATTGATCCCAGTCAATACCACTGTTGTACAGGCATATTGATGGACGGATGGATAGATGGATGGATTTCTTCCCCAAATGGAAAGTACAGTGTGTTATATGGTCTGATGGAGAAAAGCTTGCAGCCATGCATTTTAATATTATATGCTGTTATTCACACATGGTTTTACCCACCGTAACACTGGTTACCTTAGTGTTTCTTGTGAAGATTTTTTTCTATCCTGTTAATCCTAGTTAGAGTTGTTTGAATGACGCAGTACTTTGGTCAAGCCCTGCTTTTTGGAATGTACTCTATAAATACATTTTTATTTGATTGCGTTTGAGTGCATCCCTACTGACTGTGAGTTTCTCACACCACTGTTTCAAATGACTGAACACACAATGGAGAATTCAGAATCAGACTGTTATTTGTTGCTTAACTTTGGAATTTCACTTGCTCTCAAAAAGCAGCTCCACCTGCCTTGGAAACCACATGCAATGTGCTTTTTCAATTTCAGGTTTTGAGTTGCTGCTTGAAGACACCCACCCTTACCACACAAGCAAAACCTGGCTATGAGAAGGGGGAAGGGGGGGGGCAATACCAAGTGATGAGGCTTTCATTTACCTTCAGCCATTTTGCTGATGATGGAAAAGTAGACCAGACAGAGCAGACCACATGTTCTTTCCTTGAAAGGGTGTAGATTTGGGTATGGATGGTTGGGACATTAACTTACTAATATTGTAGGAGGACGATGTGTGTTTAGCAGGACAGGGGGCATGGGGCTAATTAGGTCCCTACCAATGTTGAAATCAAACCTACGTCCTCGTTCCCTTGCAGACCCAACCTCCTGTACGTTTCCTAGCCATTGTCCCATTCATTCCTAAACCCAAAACATTTTCATTCCTATCTTTTTATTTGTTAAACTCACAGACACCCAAACTCTAATCACACAGATCTCAACATAAGTTCTCCAAAGAGGAACGTCTGAGTCTCCACCAGCAACCGCATTTCCCACCAACCGTGGGTGACTTGGTCTGTCTGCCCGGAAGAATGCAATTGGTTTGGCGAAACCTCCAGAACACATAGAGAAATTCCAGCTTTTCTAAGCTCTCATGTGGTCAGGTGCCGCACCTTTGTGTCACAGATCTGTGTTCCTGGTGTGTGTGGCTAATTGTCAGTGATTCTTCAGCTCCACGTAAAGTCATGGACTGCACTTTACCTGCCCAGACAAATGTAAATTAAGCAGAGAGAAGAGTAGAAGCTCTTTTCAGTGATTATCATGAGTCAGGTACCATCATCTAAAGAGGGGGCACTTACGAACACTTAGGAGTATACAGAAACATAAGTCAGTGTCATCATTCCTGTATGACAATCCGGATTTCAACTGGTGCCAACCAAACTGCAGCCTCACATACTCAATTGTAACTGCAAGCTAGGGTTTAGCTCACAGCATAGACCAGAGTGTTTGCTGCAAGAAAGGACAAAAAACTCTTTTAATAGGACAGACTTTGAACACAAAGCACTTATCAGATGCAATCTCAGTATTTAAATCTGAACTGAAAATGTTCTTTTAAATCTGGACTGGAAATGTTCACTTACAGTGGCCAGTTTCTTTATCTTTGCCCCAGAACACATACAGTGCATCTAGCTAAATTCACATTCATTAACTAGCAGTCACCATAATAACACACATTCTGCAGACATTAAAATTTCTACATTGCAATTTTCCAAAAATTGCTGTTTACTAAATCCCTGTTAAGCATTTATTAATCTAAAACCTTTATTAATCTAAAACCCCAACATGGGACCTGCAATTAGTCATTAAACCAGTTACTTCTACCTGTTGTAGCAAGTGATATGGATGTTGATTATTTAATTAACCTAAAGCAGTGTGAATTAAAGATGCCTTTGGTCTTGTTTGGGACAGAGAACCCATTCAAAAATCTTGGTAATTCACATTCAACAAATGTGGAACATTGGAAGGACACTCTATGGAATATAATCAGCCAAACAATTGTTCACAACCCAATACTGCTTTAAACCCCATTGGCTCATTGCCAATTTACAACTCTTCTATGATGTACTATATGACAAAATATACTAGTAGAAAATATGGCTACTTGATGGTCCATTGTGATGACGTGAGGCATGAGTATTTCTCTTATAACTTATAAGCTGAAGTTAAGATGTTTAGTGTCAACAAAGCTGAGGCAACAATTGAGAAAATGCAGCAGTAACAGGAGAGGACAGGCTGGTGTAGAGAGGACAGGAGAGAACAGCTCATGGTAGCTGTGAACAAAGAGGACAGGCTGGGGCAACAGTGAGTGGAAAGGACAAGCTGTTACAATAGTGAAAAGAGGGGACAGGTTGGTGTAGTGAGGACTGGAAAGGACATGCTGGTGTAGCTGGGACTGGAGAGGATAGAATGGTGTAGCAGAGAGGACAGCCCAGACCAATCCTGACACAGAGTTACAGCTAAAACAGGCCACCAAGCTCCCTTAAGGCTCTGGCCATTAGGAAAAAGTAACACACAGAAAAATACATTATCTACCATGTGCTTGTTATATTACTAAAAGCACTGCATCTTCACCCTTATATCTTAATACCTACTATGCACTAATGTGGCCAGGCTAAGGGCGTCTGCCAAATGCTGCTGTAAATGATGTGATGCACTCTTAACTGTAGAACATCAAACGATCTATTCAACAGCTATGATGTGCATTTACATTGACACCTGTGCATTTAAAGAATGAAACATTGCTACCTTACTCTTGACCTCATTTCCAGGACTGTGCTCCTACCTCTGTTGTTAGGATGGAGATACTTAACTAGAATTGATCCCAGCTGTAAGAGTATGAACTACCACGACCAGTACACAATGGGTGTTTATCGATATGCGTATTTGACCATACTTGTGTTCTCGCTAACCCGTTTGACGTCACCTTCCATTACCAAAATACAGTTCCAATACTCAAGAACAGAGGTTCAGAGGAAGGTAAACATTCCAGGATGTCGTTCTGCCTGGCCCCAAACATCACGAATGCGTTGGTGGCACCCTCATCAATGAGAACAATTGCATGATTCATTGCACCCCAAGTTCATTCTTGAGTTAGCAAGAATGCTCTTGCCAACAACACAAGTACGATTTTTGCGTTCTTGGTATTAATAAACACCCAATAACTATCTTTACAGAAGAACCGGCAGCAGTTCACATGCTGCTAATAGCTGATTAAAACTTCATGCTTTTTAAGGACAGACTACACTGACTTTCCCCTTCTGATGGTACAGGGTATATCAGTCTTATTGCATCACATAATGCATCTATTATGTTTTAGCTACCTGTCTGAGTATTGTGAGTATTGTGTATTGAGTATTGTGGCTAATTATAAATAAACTATAGGAATATTAACTGGGTATACATTTACTAGCTGAAAGACTATTAGATTGTTTTAAAGGACTTAGTTTTATAAGCATTAATTAGTTCTGCATTGCTTAGTAAGTATATCTAGATTAAATGGGCATTTCTATAAATGTCATAATCACCATTCTGTACTGCGACAAAGCAGAGGTCTACTGATGCCAGGCGCACCTATTCACATGAGTGTCAGTCAGCTACCGCGTCACTGGAGAGCTCAGTCACATAACAGACCTTGAAAAACTCTGTCTGAAGCGTCTCCCTTGAAGAAACCATGCTAGCTGTCAAAAGAGCTCAAAAGACTTCAACTCAAGTACTGAACTGTAGGAACCAGCCTGTTTGTCTTAACTGACTGCCCCAGCTAGAGTAATATTAACTAGTTATCAATTTAACTAGCTATACTATGTTACTACTTAGTTACACTGCAATAGTAGTTTTTTTGCGCTGGTTAGGACAGAGGTGGGAACCTGATCCATGGAGAGCCAGTATGGGTGCAGGTTTTTGGGATGACCTCTCAGTCAGCGAATTCATGTTATACTCATATATACTAAACAAACAAACAAACAAGAGTACAAGTCCATTCATATTGCATCTAGACTGATTGGGGCTAAACTGGAGTTAAAAAAGGTTAAAACACAAAGTGGGACAAATATTCTAAAACAGGCTTGTTCCTGGCCAGGACAAACCATTTCCCCAAAGTCAGCCATCCCAGTCAGACCACAGCTGTCACTTTCAGAAAGGCCCCCTTCCTCTCCTTCCTCTGGCCCTCACCTGTGCGCCACATTTCAGCCCTTTTACTTCCACTTCTAATTATGGTAATCAGATTCTGATATGAACACATACTGCACTGCAAATCGCCTCTGTTAAATAGATGTGTTCATTGTTTTGCAGCTGCGTTGTGCGAGGGTGTGTAAACTTGCCCCAACATAGCGACTCCACATATATAGCAAGGGCTGCAGAAAAGGTCACTATGACTTGTCTGGGTCGCTTGGGAAGCCAGTCATAATAGCCCAAGGCGGGGAGCGGGCAGGGAGTCTCGTTGGCGTGTCTGAATTTGACTAAGCATTTTTCATCTTTCCTAAGCCTTTACGCGCACATCAGCATCTCAGCACACAATGAGTCCTCCGTCAAGCACAGCTGCCACACTATGGTAAAGCAATGCTATCACTAATCATTTCCCAGATCATTTTCTAGCTCAAGGATGTTCCATTCAAAGATGCACTAACATACGTCAGTCACATGCAGACTGATATTCCCTGAGCGATTATCAATATGCAGGAAGCACCTCATGAGATCACAAGCATTGGTCATTACATCTTGTCATCCACTGACCATTAAGCTACACCAGGCTAAATTAGGAGACAGGGGATCAACTGTAAATAAAGATCAATAACCTTCTGCTGGTAGGGTTATTCCTGCAGAGTGTGCTCCTGTAAAGCAGTTTAAATGTGCAAAATATAAGAAAACTATATACTGTCTAGTGCAATGTACTCTTTTGCACTATTTGAATTTTGTCTGAATGGCACTATCTGTTGGTCTGTGCCTGCATTCTCATTGCTGTATACACCGGAATTTTCCCTGGGGGTACATCTTAATATTAACCTCAGTCCTAATCATTGTATTTACATGGATATATTACCGATATCCTATGACCTTTACCAGGATAAGCCGTATTGGATATTAAAGTCAATTACAACAATTAATTCAAAATATTTTTCAAAAAATGGTAAATATACTTTTGTTATAAGCAAAAAAGGTTTCGTGGAAATTTATTTTACAAAGATTAAATACTTAAAAACTTTTAATTCAATTAATGATTAACAAATTTTCTAGTTGTGCCCATAAATTGGATTTTAATATTTAATCAGAATGCAAGGTGATGGTTTCATAAATACTTATTTTTAATATGCATGTCAATGAGTGTAAGCATGTTAGGGTTCCTTTTATAATGCAAAATGACCAACCAAGTGCTGTGTAAAATCAGAAATGAGCTATTCACGTCATTTCATACAATATGTTTGAAGTGAATAAGAATCCACAGAGAAATGTCAACCAGCACCCATACGATACAGATGCGATACGATACAGAAACCCCAGGCAGACCACCTGGAAATATGGCGAGCTGGAGAATGAACAATGAAATTCAGCTCTGGAAGACGGAAAAGACGTTAGAGAATCTGACTTGTCCAAACAGAGAGGCTTCTGAGAAGCACTTCAGTTTCTAGCTTTGTGGAGTTCCCCCATCTGATTTGGCCAATAAATAAATAAATAAATAAATAAATAGAAGATGCTCCAGTCTCCGTGAGCTCCATCCCCTCTCATGCATGGCTGCCAGTGATGGTCTACTGGGTGTCATCTCTTATTGGCATGACACAAAGCCCGTGCCAAGCGCCGCTGCCTCGATTCTCCGAGCTAAAGCGGCCTCTGGATAAAAGCTTGCAAAATGACTCGTGTGAGCACAGAAAGTTAGAAATGTTAGGCTGGAACGAGGAAGTGGAGTGGAGAGGGGAGGGACCGCGGCTGCCGTTCCATAGTGCTGCTGCGGCGCTGCGACCTTCAGCACATGGAGCGGGGGACAGCTGGAAGAGCTTCGTATTGCAAACTCAAGGAATAGCAGGTAGAGTACCATTCATGATGATTTTTCTGGCCGACGGCAGGGAGACTAGTCTTTAACAGAGTTTGTTTAACTCGAAAGGGAACAGTAAATGTTTGAAAGAATCCACCAGAAAGCGGAAAATGCATCTCCTGAAGTTCTGAGCAGGTGCGCTAGCGGGACTCAAATCCAGCCAGATAAGCGTGATACTGGCAGCAGCGGCAAGCTCACATGATATTCGATTTTTCTTCTAAAACATAAACGAAAGTGTGTTGTTAATGAATGTCAGAAATATTTAGCCTGTATGGTAATTTAAAAAAGATTGGGGAAATCGTTATCCAGAAAAGTAAAGGAATTCTCTCATCATATTCCGAAGGTGCTGTTTTAAAATAATTGTCCAGGAATCGCTTACGTACTTTTTCAAAAACCCAAATATGAGCGAATAATATTTCATATTGTCAAGAAATATTAATTACGTGGAAAAATCCGCTTGGCGTCAAAGAAAAAATAAGTTAATTCCTTTCGCTTTCGAAGGGGGGACACCTGTTGACACGAGCCCGTCCGGCTTATGCCAGTTATTTCGGAGGCATTTCTAAGTCAAACAAAAAGTTTTGCAGAGTTTCAAATGTGCAGCAACATTAGAGAAACGAGCACTTATTGCTGAATATATAAAGGTAGGCAGCTTTTACTCCAAAGGAAACAAACATGTTAGCCCCAACTATTACACAATATAGATGTATGTAATGTTCTGAAATATGGTTTGTTGCGCAGTTTTTATACTGCACAAATTTTGTCTTTTGTCCTTACTAAATATGTATTTAAACTTTTTATTCACCTAGGCCTATATAATGAGTCGAATACAACAAAATATAATTTAATAAATCTACTTTTTAATGAAGATCAGTTAATCAAACTGCATTGTAATTATCTGAATTAGATTATTAAATGCCATTTTACCTTTTTATTGTGTCTGGATAAAAATCGATTCCAGTGCCCTCTCCCTCCTGTGATCCTCCCGTGATTAAGTATGTTTTTTTTATTTTTATGCTTAATTTTTCAAGTAAGCATACTTGTATTAAATTTACGATGATGAGGATTTTTATCAAAAGGATGCTACTGTAGCGGGTAATTCATATTAGCACTGGAATTTATCCTGCTTGACTCATTAATTCTATCGGTACAATTAGTGGGCAGGGCATTTTGTTGCAAGTTGTTTCTCACTTTTAGGGTCAGCTAAGAAAAAACGAACCATTTTATATATGACTTACCTTTGAAATTTAGTTGTCTAACACTCTACAAGTAGTAGCTGGTTTGGTTAGTTATGGGGACAAAATATATATATATATATCACGATTCGATTTTTTCTAACATGGCAAAGTCCCATTAAATGTTTTTGTTGCCATTCTATTATACACATTTTTAAAATGAAAGGGTGAGAGCGACACAAAATCGAGTCCATTTCAGGACGGAAGAGGTGACTTTCATCATGAAATTTGTTTTGAAAGTATCATACGGAAGCTGTGTTCTCTAGTTTTAAAATAAAATGACGAACATTTGTGATAAAAAACTAAATTTATTGATTACCCAATTTCAAATAAACTCGAATATGTGATTAGATAGATACCTAGTTCTCTTTTCAAATCGTCTTTTAGAAAAGTAAATATCATGTCCGTTAAAGTTCCTTCCTATACATTTTAATTATTCTCCACTTTTTAAATAATTATTTATTAATAATGAAATATATCCTTCGGAAAACGCAAACCATAATTTCTATTTGAATGGGTTTATCGAAAATTCATTATTAGTGAAATGGACGTATTATACAAAATTGCTTTTATTTAATTCACATAAGATTATTGTACCAACATTGGAAAATATTTATATTTTACCTCTTTGGATAGTTTAGTGCCCAAAAATAAACTGTAAAATTGGCCGATGAAAAAAATGCGGAGGCCCTTCAGAGTACTTTGTTGTTCGTGTACTGGAGCAGATATCAGCGACTGGAAGGTAAGCAGGAGACGCCGCGCAGAAGGGCAGCCCCATAGAAGCGCAGCCCCGCGTGTGCGGGAGGCGGCGTGGAGCTGCCCAATGTTTCCGCGCGCGCTTCAGTGGGGCAATCAGGTGTATCAGATGCAAATGGGGCCGCTTCAGGAAACCCCCATTTTAATTGCCCGATATTTCCACTACACCCTCGAAACTTGGTTTCCTCACATGTTCTGAAATGAACGGATAGAAAACTATAAAATGAACTGAACAGTGTATGTACGACCTACAGCGTAGCACGTACCAAACCCAGAAAACCGACAATCAATCAAGTCTGTAGAATTTAATCAATATCATTGAGACATCGTTTATGCTTTCTCTAGTCACTGTAATGAAAGGAGTCCTTCAAAGTCGTTACTGGGCAGGAAGAAAAACGAAAATTCATGCCTGTAGAAATACTTCCACCGCAGATTCTACTGCACCCCTGCAATTACAACCCGTCTGCAGCGTGGACTGATTCTCAGCCTAGCCGCCATTCCAAAAACCCCTTTGACTTTCAGCATGAATTTCGCGACTGCTCGTGTGATTGCATTTTGTCTGTTTAACGGCCCTGCTGCCACTTTCTACCCCCCCACCCCCCCTTGCCTGACCCTGTTTTCTTCACACTCTGCTCAGCACATACAGCCCTCCTGACCTCCCCCCCCCACGCCCCACCCGAGAGGTGGGACTGGAGACTGTGCCGCTTAACCCGCAGCCCTCTTCCTGCCTTTGAGCTCGCAGCGCTGTGTGCTGCGTGTTAAGGCCCCTGCCGCAATGGCTCTTCCTGCCAGGTTGGAATTCCCCGGGGCCTGAAGTTTGGCCACCAGGGGCACCTGCAGGCCAGCTGCTTGACCTGCCAGGATGCTGGATCTGACTGTCAGCAGCATGGTGCTCCTAGCATGTCCAGTGCTCCCAGTGCTCCCAGTCCTTAGACCTTAATACTCACTACTTCCTCTTCACCTAGCACCCTATAAGAAATAACCGAAAGCTGAGCACAGGAACTGAGGGAAATGACATCAATGGTATGGTAATGGAGGAGGCCCAGAGGAGGCCCAGAGGAGGGTGTGGAGGAGCAGGGAAAGCAGCAGACATGGAGGCAGTATCACAGGGAGCTGAGGTCAGGTGGAGACGGGCTTGATGGGGATGCTGCCTTTAGCCCAAATATGGCGGAGGAACCTCCGGCAAAATTTTATTCCTGCTGTCTGTGTAAAAGTACTGAACGCCTGCACCTGTAAAGACACTCGGTTTTCAACTGGCCCGAGGGGTGCGTAAGAGCGCCGCCTGGAGGCATGCGAAGCCGTCCCTTTCCCTGTCCACGCTGAGCAATGTGTGCCCGGGCTCAGCGGGCGTCCCCTTCGCCCGGGCCAGCTGTTAAACGGCACAGGGACAAAGCCCCCCCCGCGCGGCTGCGGTGATGTCGCCCTCCACGGCACGCTGCTTCCCGCAGTTCGTTCCAGATCCGTGGAGCCATCTGTCAGTGAAACAGGAAGGCCTGGGTTCCCCTTCTCCCCTGAGCCGGCCGCGCTATTTCAAGGAGCTTCACTTCTCCCTGTGTGGCCCGGCCCCCTGCAGGACTTCTTGGAGCTGCCGTGAGGCCCATCTGCCGTGGGCCGCGCTGCATTATTAATGCGGCGGCTCAGGCCAGGCCACGGCCTGCACTACATTGCCTCTCCTTACAGAAACTTCTTCATCCCCTCCCGCCTATACCACCCCCCCACCCCCCATCACTCAAATTTTCTTGCTTTTGTCTCCATGCCTGCTCGCTGCAGCAGCGGCCAGACCATGCAGCGCATCCATGCGTGACCAAGAAATTAGCAGCGACATGAGCGCAGAGTAGCTGGGGGAGACCTGGGATGGGGTGGGGGGGGGGGGGGGTGGTTGAAAATACCGGCCACGATGACCTGGGGGCCAGTTAATTTTCTGCTTAATTTTGCACCAGTCAGTTTGCATTTTTGGATCATTATGCTGTGGGAAATTAACAATAAATAACAAATGTGGTCTGTAAAGCCCCCCCATCCCGACCCCCCCTTAGTCAGGCCCCAGCTCTGTCAGTCCCATAATGAGAATGTCTGGAGTTTGCATGTGAGACGTGTTTAGTGGGACACCAGGGTCCACCTCAGATGGATTGGTGGTTGAGGGTTGAGAGAGGGGGGGGCTTTCTTCAGCAGGGCTGTCCTCACTACGCCTGATCACATACCAACACATGCTTCCCACTGTCCCCCCCACAGAGTACCTTCACCGAATGGAGACCGAGGAAGCCCATGAGATGTCCCAGATTTCAGGTGAGATACACACACCATGTCCACCACAGCACATTTTCTGGCAAAGGGAGTGTAAAGAGTGAGGTGTGAGAGTGTGCGTGTGGATTTGGATTTGTCTAAATCACATTTGGGGATGAAAAAAGTGTAGTAAACGTGAAACTTCCTTACATTTGGGAATATTTTTCAGGTCGTCATTTGGATAACTTCAATTTTGTAAAAATCTGTGACTGTAAAAGTAAAAATGCCAAAATTCTCATATTTTGTTTGGTTGATGGTTGAGGTTAGGGCTTATGGTTAAGGTTAGGGCTGGGTAGGGGTTAAGGGTGTTGTGAATGGGATTAGGGTTTTTCCCATAGAAAAGAATGGAAGGTCCCCAACGTGGGTGTGTGTGTGTGTGTGTGTGTGTGTGTGTGTGTGTGTGCGCCTCTGTGTTTGCCCGGTGGACCTAATGTCAGCCATGGGGGAAGTAGAACATAACACATCTGAAAAGGCGAACAGAAGGAAGGTGGTGGAGGCCGAAGACTCAGAGAGCATGTGCAGACTGAGAAACCACATGCAGGCTGCAGGGGTCCAGAAAACGACACACTCAGTGAAGCCATGCTCAGTTTAACTAAGCTTTTCACAGCAATAACATGTGGTTCAGCTACATCCAGGGCAAAGGAAAGGGCCGGTGACGCGAATCCTCTTTCCGTCTGTCATCTCAGCCATGAACACCCACTTTCCCATCTTCACATACACGGCACTCAGAACAAGCATGGCTTTTTAAAGCGCCCGCACCTGCTTCTAACCGTGTGAGATCAGCAGGAGATTAACGGGAGCCCCCATCCCCAGGCAGGGACAGCCCCCCCGCTAATGAGGCCATGGACGAGGCGGATGAGCCAATGCCTGTCCCCGAAGACCTGTCGGCCAGCACGGGGCAGCAGCAGGCCATCAAGGGCGAGAAGACACTGGGTAAGTGATTTCATCTGCATCACCAGCACCACGCCTCACCATGGTCAAAACCCAAACCACCCATGCCCACCCCCCATGTCACCCCACCTAGTCATCCATAAATATGAGACCTGTGTAATGACGCAGCTCTCCCCCCTCACATGCTCCCGCATCAGGTCACAGCAGCATGTTTCCGCCATGTTACCTGCATAACAGGCCAGGATTCTCGGCCTGCTTTGCTTTTGCCACATGCTACAATATGCAGCTTCCAAAGTGTTCACTGTGTTGGGGGGACACTCGTCCTAAGATGTTCCTGCGGTTTACTGGTCTTTTGGGGCACTCTTCCCAAGGTGTTCACTGTGTTGGGGGGACACTCATCCTAAAATGTTCCTGCGGTTTGCTGGTCTTTTGGGGCACTCTTCCCGAGGTGTTCACTGTGTTGGGGGGATACTCGTCCTAAGATGTTCCTGCGGTTTGCTGGTCTTTTGGGGCACTCTTCCCAAGGTGTTAGCTGTTTTTTCTGGAGTTTGGAGACACTTTTTCCAAGGCACGTTCATGATGACTTGGGGGATTTTGGGACACACTTCTCAAAGTGTTGACTGCATTTTTAGGTATTTTGGGACACTTTTCCAAACTGATTTGACTCACTCTTGGGGTATTTTCGGACCCCTTTGTTGTTATCATACAACTTATCCTAGTTGTCACCAATTGCCTATTTGATCATTCTTCTTTTATTCCTAATAAGTTTACCATTAAGTATTATTACTGAAATATCTTGTATTCAGTCTTTGTTATTATCAACATTTAATTAATATGTTATATAAAACAACATTCAACTTCTGACCTTTAACCCTACAGTTACTAAAATTACACTCATACCTAGACACACTAACACCAGTCATTGGCCCTTACAATATTTATGTAAATTATTTACTTCAGAATGAATAAGCAATATATACTTTCTTGTTTTTTCATTTGGATCTATACTAAATGTTTTAAATGATCAAAATTTACATGTAGAGATTAAAAATTACAAAATACAAATTTGATGCTAATTATATAATTAATATAAATTTATATAATTATATCAATGTCATTCTATTTTAGTGAACTTTAAAAATATTAAATTCAAATAATAGAATATAAAATAGAAAAGGTTGATTCACATTGTACTTGAGGCTAATAATATAATTTCTCTGCACATATTGCACAGTGAAGAAATCATCAGTGAGTGTTTGCGATACACAGAGGATCTGTAGCCTGTAGCTGAGCTGTCACTGAGTCGCATTGTGTCTGTGGTGACTTTCATCAGGCCAGTATTCATGCTAGGAACTATAAGAGGAAGGTTGGTCTGTGTTTTGTAGGGCCATCTGCCCAGGTGTTGCTCCTTTCTGGTTACTTGGTCAAAAAAATCAAGACCGTAAAGAGTCTTAACCACCTACAGCCCCGAGCCTGATAAGCAGCAGAAGACGGGTAACTGCATGAATGGATCAGCAGAGTATATCATCAAAAATAACTCAATTAGCTCCTGAAGTCACAGGAGGCATGGGGGCCTTTTTTCATTTCTGTGCCACAGGCCACAGTTCATAACCAAAATGTGATTTTAGACAAAGAGCACAAGCAGGCATGTATGCAAAGCAAAGGACAACTGATCTGAATTTCGCAGTGAAAATAAGCCAACAGCAGTCTGCTCTTATGCAGCAGCTGTATAGTTACACAGATTTCAGTTGTCTGATAAACTAACATTGTCCAGATTCTATAATCATAAAAAGTTGATGTAATTGTTGTTTTGTGACTGAGTGAGACGTTATTGGTGGTTCTCTACCTACTATAATTTAATAATACTTACTGTGATAAATCGCACAGCCACCTCACATAGTTAAATATGTCAAAATTATTCTATCAGATGTGCTTCAGTAGAGTCACTTTTCAGGTCATATTTACTCCCCATGTTGTAAATGGACAATTCAATCACACCATTTGCCACAGAAATATAGTAAGCAGAATGTGGAGAGAGACAAACAGATGTGAGTAGAAGATCTGGGAGGAGAAGGCGGCAGCGGTGAGGGCCCAGTTTCCCGCGTGACCATGAGCACGGTGCTTGTCGGGCTTCCTGCCTGGGGCCAGCTGCCTGTTACTGGCGAGAACTCCACACTATTCAGGGAACTCTAGCGCTATCCACAAGTAGAACTCTTCAGCCTGCTGGTTCCAAAAGGGACGCAAGCCAGAACCAGGCATGTCGCTGGCATGGAACCATCAGTAAATGCCTGTTAGGTCGCATATCATAATAATAAAAGAATGATTTCTTATGTCATGAGCAATAAAAATGAAAGGAAGCTTCTGTGGGGTGAAGCAAAGCCAGTCATGCTTTTTACACACAAACATGCTGGGAAGCAGCTGTGCTAAGTGGTGGGAATGCATTTTATCAGTTTCTTGCAGAAGTGCAAAAGCAGTAAAACAGCCGTGCATTTGCCACATTAGACTGATGCTGGTGTTTCTCAGGTGACGATGAACTGGGAAATGAGCAGCATCTGGATGCTGGTAAAATGCAGCAAGCGAACATTCTGTACATTCAGGGGCTCTGGAGGTGGCTTTTACGTTCTCATGTTCATCTGGGTTTCACATTGGATGTCGTCTCAGTTATTGACAAACTGTGTCCATTTAACTCCTCTGCTTGACCAGGTGATAATCAGTTAATAAAAACTAACCAAAATAGTCAATGTCATATTTTCTAATGCTGAGCTGCCTCCCTCTTGGGATGTTTTACATAATCAAGTAGCCAAACTATAACATGTAAGAATTTTACTCTTTTTTTAGTGATTTTTCTGGCTCATTAGGCATTTTAAAGATATAAATTATGTAAATATAAAATATAAAAACCCCACATTCAGTATATCCTCTTACAGTACGTTGGCTTTTTGCCAAAGGCCCAGTGAAGGCCGGCTCCTCTAACATATTATTGACAGCTGAAAGGAATCTGAATTAGCCTGGGTATTTCCATTCATATTACCCATTCACCTTAACATCTCACAAAACATCTTTCTAAGTAGTAACTTATTGCAAAGAGGAAGAGAGTGTTGTAATGGCCTGTTTAAATTACAATGGTGTTTCCAGCAGTGCTGAGGGTAATGCACACGCAGAGGATGGATCTTAAGAGCAGGACACTGTGATGGAACAGGGGCAGCTTATCATTGTACTTCATGTCATTCTTTACATGCACCTTCATGATGAATTGTTTGCCCCAGAGAAGAAATGGAAAGGGAGCAACTTGGATTGTCGTCCCCACTTACGCCTCATGTTCAGAGTTTGTGTGAAGGTACTGGAGCAGGATTGCGGTTCTTGTCCCAGTAAGACACAGGAAGAGATGTTGTTCCTCAGTTTGGAAAACAGTTGCTCAAGAGGTGTCTTGCATTTCATCTGTATTTCTGACTGCTTCTCTTGGATTTCTGCATGTCTCCTTGTTGGGAAACTGTCTGTTAGGAAAGCATTCTAACGTGAGGTGATTAATATTTTTCATACATATAAATTTTGCTAAAAGGCTAAAACAGATTATGGCAGGTGTGATCTAACTCTGAAATAACTAATCTTATAAGTAACATGGAAAGCTATATATAAGCATACTATATAGATATTCCTCTTGTTGATATATTCACCTTCAAGAATAGGAGAGAGAGGCATGACGTGTTCCTGAATGACCAGTAAGCCTCTGGTTTGATGCACGCTACGTGGACCGTTACCACTTCCTTAAGATCAGTCTTCAGAAAGGAGAGAGAGAGAGAGAGAGAGAGAGAGAGAGAGATGGACATTTTGTCCTTGTTCAGTGCTCAGAAAAGAAAAAAATGAACAAGAGAGATAACACCAAGGACTGCTAATTAAATCCCATAATGACTTGTACTTTGTCAAGGATTTTTACAAATATAATACTTGAAAAGCTGTTATGGAACAGCTGCAGTCTGGACAGACATCACTGCTATAATATAAAAGTTGCACCTACCCACAAATTTGAATATATTGACCCACCAACAGAAGGTCACAAGCAGCAGACAGGGTGGGACTGACTGGCGGTCAGGACCATGTTTTAGTGCTTCCAGTACTTTCCCCACTGTTCCCTAGTCTTCGATATCTCTAGTGTAGTGTTTCCCAGTGCAGTTTTTGATGACCCCAGACAGGCCACATTTTTGCTCCCTCCCAACTCCCAACACAGCCACATCAGGTAGTCAGTGTTTTAGATTGATCGTTAGCTGGGAGGGAGCAAAAATGTGGACCATCTGACATCCCCGAGGACTGGATTGGAAAACACTGCTCTAGTGTATAGCGTCCCATGGGTAACATTATTATTTATATAGATCGTTCTCTGTGAAACTAAATTATGCAAGTTGGACCTATCTACTTCTCACAATTGCACATGGAGAGTGCATGTGTGCAGGGCTCCCCATCATTTTGCAGGTTGGATGTGCGTTGTGTTGTCACTGTGTTCTGCATGGCCTTCCTCACACTCTTATCTCCCGGGTGGCGAAATTCGCTGACGGACACTTAGGAAACTCTTGCACATCCTATTTCAGCTTCCTCTCCCATCTTGTTTTGGTCTGCCTCATTATGTGGGTGTGATTCCTCACAGCGAGAAGGACCCATGTCCCCTCCTAAGCAGCATCGAGAGAAGCTACCTGCATCCCCCCATTACACTGCGGAGCCACAAGGACCAGAAATCGCTGAAAGTTTTAGATGCCGCTCCTTGGCTTTTGACTCTTTTTTTATGGAACATCAACAGCGGTTTTACGGTGCTGTCGGCTGCCTGACAGGCATCTGTCCTCCTGAGCAGGTCCTCAACCGGGCGGGAGCCTCGCCTTCAGGCTAACCACCAAACTTTCCGTTTGACTGTCGCGCTTGGCTCGTGCCGCAGGCCGTTGGGCCCACGTGCTCCACAGCTGTGCCGAGTCAAAGTGAAAATGTCAGGAATGGCATAGCTGTTGAAGCCACGCAGCTACACAGAAAAAGGGCAGTGCCTTTCAGGGCTGAGTGTCGCTTAGACAGAAAATCTGCACCATGCGCGCTAAGCTTCCAGTAAATTCCGGTACTGTTTAATAGCTGATACCATGAGATTTTCATCCCCAGAGTGCAAGCAAGGTCAAAGAACATGCTTAAGAATTCTGTCTGTATCTGTATAAAGTCAGGATGCTACCAAGTGACTCTCCGGGTGATATCATTTAGCTACAAAACCAGAAATAAACAAAGAGATGAGAAAGCACATTGTAGGCTGTTAATAGAAAGGGCATCTTACTCATGCCCTTGTTTCTGTGTGGTCTAAGTTGATTATATAGTTGAAGATGTTAAGCTAAGCTAAGTTAAGCTACGGATAGTGGTAGATAATGTAAGGGAACATGAGGTGCTCTGTGGATTTGTGTGTGCGTGGTTTGTCTAATTGAGTGCATGCTATTGAGTGTGTGTGTGTGTGTGTGTGTGTGTGTGTGAGCTGCAGAGCCTGCAGATCTAATCACCAGCGTAGGAGGAAGTGACTGTTTTATCTAGGCGCTGCACAGATACTGTGATAACCCCAGACGTGTTCAGAGCGCTGAAGTCATTGCTCAGGCCCTCCATCACTCTGCTGTTCTTTGCAGCACTGAGGCAGGAGCAACATGTGGGATGTGAAGTTTTGGCTGCTGTCTGAAAACTCGCTTAGGTCCCAAATTTTTATAGCCACACCAGTATCCTGGTAAGGAATGTCTGCTGGAAGCTTCTGTGTTCAAGCATTTGTTAAATGTTCCCATAATGTTTTGAGTACATATCCAAGGCTGCACCAATCAGCGGCAGTAAATCCACAGGGAAGCATCGCGACCTGTGTTTACCATCCCAGGGGCTGATGAGGGCCATGGAGCAAGGAGGCTGCTGAGGAGCGTTTCTCTGACAGCAGGACCGCAGCGGGGCCTCACAAAGAGCTGATGCCACCTCGGAAGCACGTACATGCTGAGTTCCTGAAAACGGAGTGTGCTTCACGAAAAAAAAACAAAAAAGAAAAAAGTGTGGAACGACACACTCCCTTTCAGATGCTCTTTGCTAATCTGAGCGTTCCTTATCGAGACTGGCGCTCTCAGAACCGCATCGATAAGTGTCGCGTCTGCGCGGTTTTGCTCGCGCTCTGCTACACAGCTCATCTTGCAGACTTATTTTTAGCATGTGAGAGCCAGAGTGCACAAACAGGAACCTTCAACCTGCCTTTTTTACTTCCAGACTGGCTCACTTTATTTCTGTCAACAGCCAAGCCAGTTGTCAACATTTCACTCATCTTTCTGTCTCATCTGTCCGTCCATCATTTACAGCACCATTACATTTTTGACCTCAACAGAATTTGCTTATGTTTATGTAGTTCCAGAATTTTCCAAAGCAAATTCAGCTACCTCCAGCAATCTCAAGATTTGTCAAGTTCTATAAACTTCAGATCCAGTAAATGCAAAGTGATCAAAATTCATTTTCCACAAAGGTCAATATAATATCGTGGCTTTCTGAGAAGATCTAGATATGTGATTCCTGTAACTGGTAAAGCAGGATGTGTGATCAGGGGCCACATCAAGCAAAAGCTCTTCTTCCCATGAGGGAGCGTTCCTCAGTTTAGTCACAACTTCCCCATATTCCTACCCTGCTGAAGCTCAGCAGTACTGCTTCCCTCTCCAAAAACGCTCCAGTGTGTCTCTCTCACTGGCAGCGTGTCCATGCTATCGGGTCAGTACCACTCAGCATGTCTCTCTCTCATGGGCTGCTGGATCAGCATCCCACTGCATTGTATATTATACATTTAGCACCAATGAATTTGTCTGTGTCGGGTGTGTATATATATATATATATATATTTTTTTTTTTTTCCTTTCCCAAAATTTCACAAACCTTTCTATCCAAAATGCCGGCCCGCTCCACCAGCTGCATCAACAGTGACTTTCTGGAGAGCCTCCTTTTTGTGGCCACTAAAGTGAAAAGGTCCTTTCAGTTGGTGTTGTATAATTCCCTGTCTCCGCTTCCCTTTCTGTCACTTCTCCATAGTTCTCAGCATTTCAGTTGGGCAGCCCTTATGTCTGACGCTTCCCCTTTTTCCCTGGATTCCTGTATTTCATTATTCACACTCCTTCCTCTTCACTTCGCACAAACAGTGGCGCGCGGATGGGGAAACTTTGGTTCTACTTTGACATGCAAACCACAGCACACGAGTGAGCTACTTGTCAGCTTGGGATTGAGGACACAAGCGTATAAAATGCACATTCTGGGGGAAAAATGGGCAGTCATAAGGAAAACTTTCTTTTCACTGTAGTCGTGATAGAAATTTTATGGCTGCAAAGATGTTAGATGGACGTTAAACTGTAGGATTGAGGATGCAAAGGCATGACATGGATTTGAAGGTGTAAGATGCCATACATAAAGGAATAAGATGTTCTTTAGGTGTAAGACTGATGTCAAGGTGTTAGATGGAGGATATCTTTGTTTCATGTGTATAAGGTGAAAGAAGCCACGGTGTAAGAAGGGCCCCGCTGTAGATTCCAGGCCCCATGAAAGCGTATCAGTGTCATATTGGGCTCCCATTCTAGACCACACCAATCCAGTTATATTCCAAAAGTTTTATGGCACCTGCCCTTGGAATCACCCTAAATTTAACCTTCCACTTCGGATGAGAAGCTGCAAGGTGTTTTCTGCCTGTAAGATAGAAGATGTGAAAATGTAGGACGGACGAGAGGGTATAGTGTGGAATGGCATTAAGGGTGTGACATCAACGTGAAGGTGGAAGAGGGATATCTATGGTGTAAGTGTAATTGTGGTTAAAATATGCAAAGATATCTTGATGTTAACAGAGATTACCCGGTCATGACTAGAGTCTTGTAAAGAGTTCACCTTCAATTGCCTTCTTATTTCCTAAAGCGGCGCTGAGAATTTGGAAAGGCACTGGTTCCGGTTCTGTGAAAGACAGCAGCTTGGCTCTTCCGTTGCCGGCTTGTGCACTCAGCTTCTGGTGGCGTCCCTCCCCACAGGCCGGTCTGCGGTCCTCTTCCTGCTGCTCTGCTTCCTGTTTATCTGCCTGTCACTCGCTTTCTGAGGTGTCACGTGGCTGCAAGCAGCTCTCCAGGCGCAGACAGCATCAACAGAAGGAAATCGTATCTTTCTTGTGACAATCTGGAGCACGCGCTACCTGGGAGAAGGATATCATGTGTCTTTCGGGTTGGCGGGGTTCTTCAGCATGCCTGTGTTCCTGTGTGACTGTATCTGTGTGTTTGAGTGTGCATATGACAGAGAGAGAGTGTGTGTGTGTGATTGAGTATGTGTGAGAGTGTGTGTGTGCTTGTGTGTTTGAATGTGTGAGAGAGAGAGTGTGTGTGCTTGTGTGTTTGAGTGTGTGAGAGAGAGAGTGTGTGTGCTTGTGTGTTTGAGTGTGTGAGAGTGAGTGTATGAGCATGTGTGTGTATATGTGTGAGAGTGTGTGTGTGTGTATGTATATGTGCTGAGCGCCGGCAGTGTCACTTCACAGCATCTCCTCATTCTCTGCCCCACTTCACTCCCCATCGCTCCACTCAGGAACGGAAGCCACCCCCCCCCCACCCTCCGCCCCCCCGCCACGTGCACCTGTCTGTTGACCCTCCCACATTTACTTGCACCTGCCTCAGTGCTGTAGAGCACTAGTTTAGAATCTGTGAACTGCTCCTGTCAGTGTGGCAAATCAATTACTATAGTCTTACTGCAATTTAAAAAAACACTGAACCATTATTATAGATGTACATGCTGTCATATTAAAGACAGAGCAACTACAACAGTCTTACATGCTGTCTATTTACTGACTGAGCCATTAATACAGATTTATATGCTGTAACTTTAAAGACAGAGCTATCTAACATGCTGTCATTTTGATGACTGAGTCGTTACTACAGTCTTACATGCTGTCACTTTAAAGAATGAGCCTTTTCATAGCTTTATACTGTTATTATAATGACTGAGCCACTAACCAATGGGGGCTGGTGGCAAATAAATTGAGGAGGTAAGAAGGTTAATACATTTCGCAATATTACAATAATGCATTTTTCCAAAGAAGAGAGAATACGTATTTTTAAATTACAAAAAAATTACAATTATTAATTTCAGTTACTTCTTCATAATTAATCTCAAAACTAGAGGAAGCACTACAGTCTCACATACACTATAAAGACTGAGCCATTACTGTAGCCATACATAGTTATTAGTAACATACATGTTATTTTGCAAACTAAGCCACTACTACAGCATTACATACTGCAATTGCTTTTCCTTAGTATATAATCCTTGATATATATTTATTTTCATTGAAAAATTTATATTTTTCCATGAAAAAGCAAATCTTCTCACAGGTAATAAATGACACATTAGAATGAACATTTTTACAAGAAATACTTGAATTATTCTCAGAAATGCAAACTCTGAAGTACTTAAACAGAATCACAATTCGGATATCATATAATTAAAGTGAGAGTTGATATCTGACACATTATTGACCACTGACTACATACTATATTTGACTTCTAAGTAAGTCCTGAATATTGCTGCAGGACACATCCTGTAGAATGAAATAAATACTTATTACTTATTACTAAACCCAGACAAATTATGAGACTGGTGTGAGGGGTGTGAATTGATGTCTGAATTAATTAGACTTTGAAACTATTCCAAGCTAGAGGAGTGGTGATACTGAATGCCTGTGCTTGCTTCCTGTAAGCCATAGATAAAGCAAAGATGAAATAACTAGCCTTACTTACTAAAGGCTGTCCAACCAAAAACTATCCCTTAGTTTTGCCTTCAGCTTCTTTCAGAATACGGTAGGAAACTATGAATAAGCACTCTGTAAAATCAGTTTGTTTCCTCTGTGTAAACTAAACCGAAGGTGGCCCTCCAGTGGCAGCCTGAGGCCCCGTGCCGGCGTGCCCCAGCGAGGTAGAGTCACCGGAGGCGGGCTTACTGGGATACATGCCTGTACTAAAAGCGGCCCTGCCCTCTCTTCCAGCCGCTACCGTAAAAGTAGAGGCTCAGAGTGACGAGGAGAGCGGGCACTTGTGCGAGGCGAGTGGGGAGGACGAGAGTGCAGACGACTTACGCATGGCGCTCCATGCCCCGGGGCCCCAGCACAGCGGCGCCCATGTGGGCCCCGACACCAAGGCCTACTCCGCGGCTGGAGGCATCCGCCTCCCCAACGGGAAGCTCAAGTGTGATATCTGTGGGATAGTTTGCATTGGCCCCAATGTGCTGATGGTGCACAAGCGAAGCCACACTGGTAAGCCAACACCACATCCTCTGCTCTTCCACAACACACCCGTGTTTACTGACAGACCAGCATAGGGTGTAGATGGCAGGATGCAGGATGTAGCGTGGAAAGCTGCACAAGGAAGCATGGAGGGTGTAGCGCAGAAGGCATGTGGGGTAATGTTTGGGAAGTAGCGTGTGAAGTATCCAGTGGTAGGATGTAGTGTGTTATACACAAAGTGTGTAGGAAGTAGTGTGTAGGAAGTAGCATGAGAAGCATGTAGGGGGAGTGTGAACAAAGTAGCGTGTAGGATGTAGTCTACAATGCATTTTGTAGTGTGTATAATAACGTGGTAAGGTAATGTGGTACGCAAATAGTTCATACATTAGTTTATTTTTTTGGATGTAGTGTGTAAGGTATGTGAAGTTGAATGTAGGATGATGTGTAGAATTACAGTATATAGGATATATAGGGTGTGTATGCTATATGTAGTATGGAGAATAGTCTATGCAAGGTATATGGAGTAATGTGTGGATGTCACTTTCACATCAGTTTTGTATGTTGGTGTGTGTGTGTGTGTGTGTGCGCATATATATATGTGTGTGTGTGTGTGTGTGTCTGTTTATATATA
>JAODKE010004059.1:0-11847 GCA_026779605.1 Mormyrus hasselquistii
TTCTCTCTCACACCCCCCCACTGTCACACCCCCTTCTCTCTCACACCCTCCTCTGTCACACCCCCTTCTCTCTCACAGCCGTCACTCTCTCGTTCCCTTCTCTCTTTCACCCCCCTGTCACACCCCTCTCTCATCCCCCTCTCTCCCCTGTCTCTTTCTGTTTGTCAGTATTGATGGTTTCTCCTCATCACACTTTGAGCAGACAGGCCTGACATGCCTGCTTTGACAGGCAGGGAGGTGGTGGGGGGGGTATTGGGAGTTAGCACTACAGAGTGGTGGTATTGGGTCCTGCATACAATCCTGACAATTATTGTTAATTTTTATTATTATTTTTTAATTCACCTTCTTTTTATTAAAAGCAGATTAAACTAAGATAAAATATAAAAATATTTACAGACTATACACCTGGACTATATGCTCATTGATGTTGTTTCACATAATAATAAGCATCAGATTCTATTGGCTGTTGGGTCTGTTTCACTTTGGTAAGGAAAACACTCCAGAATAATTAAAATAAATTACAAAGGTCAAACATGAAATGACTGAAAATGGAAAGAAATATTAGAATATGAACAGGAAAATATTTTTATATTTTGTTTAGTCACAGCCTAATTTAAAGGTTTATTAGTAAAAAGCAAAGACGAGATACAGTTATTTGTACAGAACATTTCACACGGATGAGATTGAAAGTATTTTACGGAGATCAAATAATACAGAATAACATTTTACAGTAAGAATGTCACAGGAACTCAACCCAGAAAGCTCCTTGTTGGGATCGAACCAGGCGATAGCACAAACCACTGCACCACCGTGCCACTGTACAAGGCACTTGTAACATTTACGTAACTTACACATTAAGTCTGCAATTTTTTGCCAAGCCAACTCCCTGGCTGTATTTATGGCCATAGTATTGCCTTTATTAGCAATTACATCTTTATATTTTTCATACAGCTCCATGAGCAGCATTTGTTCTGCAGCGGAAAGAAACATCGTTCTCGTTTTACACACTTTCCGACTGATTTTATTCATCTGTCGTTCATCCAGTCATTTGGGCTTCTTAAATATTGCGGGTGTGCGCACTATGTGCGACTATGCAAGAGTTTCTTCTATAAGCCTTGATTAGTTAAAGCTAAACTGCGTTATTGGAATGACATGAGGCTACGTTTAGAGATGGCGCTAGTTTGAGTCTGACTTTTTTGGGAAAGTCTGACTTTCTTTAGCTACTTTCATGGAATACCCCCCAGGAGTGCCCAGAGGAAACCCAAAACACACAAACTCTCTCCTGAGACAGGGGTAGGAACTAAACAGCCCTTTGCTGCATTGAAATAAGCCACATGATGTGTCAGATATATTATCCTATAAAATGATTTATTCAGTGCAACCATAGCACCTGTGGTATAAATGTCAGCTTTTTATGTTTTGGCTTCTGTTGTGTAGAAGGCCTCTTATTACCTGGGGCCTCAGTCAGTAAAGCTTGTGGCTCAAGTCTTTGAATTTATGCCTATAATGAACCTCGGATTACGCAGCATGTTTGACAGCGTTTTCCTCTGCGAGGGGCATCTTGGTGCAGCTGCTGGCTGTCTGTCCCTGATGCACCGGGCCACACTCACTGAATACGAGTCATGTGAGCGTCTGGGGGGCACTGTGCGGCATGGAAGCAGCTGGTGTGCAGGACCACGGCGTCATTTCTGAAGAGCAGGCGTGGGCAGGTGCTGAAGACAGTTGAGAGCTGACAGGGTTTGCTGGAGTGAAATCTGGGAAAGATCAGAATCAAACCAGTGCAATTAAGAAACACATATTTAGCAGATAGTGAAAAGCAGATTTAACCTGTGATACCCACCAGGCTGAGATGATGTACATTTTCCTTTTGAGAATTTGCAGCATGATAGCATAATAAACTAGTTTATCATCCTAGTGTTTGTGATATTTGTAATTTATACTAATATTATATTTATAAAATCTCTGCTAGTGCTATTTATTTAGAGTGTAACATAATTTTTTATTAACTAAAACATATGGTGTGATGTCTTCTGCTCTCAAATCCCAAGATGAGCCAGAAATAGCAGATGATTTAGAATAGGGTTGTTTGGCCTGCAGGGATATCTTGTGTTGATCTGCTTTGAGATCACGCTGCGCCTCTCTGCTGCATATCCTCCGCAGGTTGTTGGGAAGGAAATTCAGCACTGAATAGATCCTAGACAAGAGTGACCCACTGGGTGGACGCCCGCTGTGACCCACCCGTTGTGACCCGCTCGGTGGACACCCATTGTGACCCGTCCACTGTGACCCGCCCTGTGGCCGCTCACTGTGACCCACCCGCTGTGACTCACCCAGTGGGCACCTGCTGTGACCCACCGGGTGGATGCCCTCTGTGATGGGCCTTCTCCCCTCCCCAGACCAGCAGCCCAGCCCGCTCAGACCGAAATAAGTCCCGATGCATAGGAGGCAAACCCACAAGGCTCCCGCTTGGCTCAGCGAGAGATCTGCCTGTGTGACATCACGCATCTGTTGGGCTTTTAGACCCGTCAAGATTTTTCCCACCGTGGGAGCACTGTCTGTTCTGCCTGTCGCTCCTGCGACTGGCGCTCAGATCTAGGTCTCGGCTCGTGTGGCTGTAGAGGATTGTGGTCTGCAGCGACAGAAGCTTTACACCATGGTCTGTCTGGCCCGAGGCTCTGGACTCCCTCTGCTTCGGCACCATGGTGTTGAGTGCTGACATCCGTGCCTCTCTGTCCCTCAGGAGCAGAAACAGCTAGAGGACCCGAGTCGCGAGGTGAAGAAGGTGAGGAAAGCACGAAATCGGCGCCAGCAGTGGAACATGATGGCCTATGACAAGGAGCTACGCCCGGACAGCCGCCTGACCCCGTCCCCCTATCACGGCCGGTCCTCTGAGAGCTCCCTCTCACCCGACAGCAGGTAGCTCTGCTCCGTCTGGACCACACTCCCTTCAAGAACCTTCCTGCTGCCCCTTATGGGGAATTGTAGGCACTTCATGCTACTTGAACATATTAATCCCTGCTTGACAGATTTTAAGTATCTCTTCAAAATCATAAAATAATTCCTGGCATTTGAAGATATGCTTCCTTAAGACGCCCTTCACATGTGATATTGAATACAGGCACTTCATTTCCCATCTCCACCTCTGTCTACTTGGGGACCTTCTCCGCCCCCCCTGCTCCAGGTCAGTGATGTCAGACCTAGGGGTGCCTTCATACCCTGCCAGCCCCATCCACCCTGCCCAGCTTAGCAGCTCAGGCTCCTACTCCACATCTGAGGGGAAGGATGTCGTGGGGGCCCCCGCCCACTCCCAGTCCCTGGACAGGGTTTATTCCCCTCCAGCCGCAGCTGCCGGCCGGCAGAACTCACTGGGACGCAAGCAGCCCATTCATGCTCCCATGGCCGCTGATGCTGCCCTTAATGGGCCCCGCCCACAGCCTATGAAGGACTACAGGTTGGTGACGATGCAGCCATCCCTCACGCAACTCCTTATATGCCCCCTGGCAGTGACAACTTACTGATATCACAGGTGATTTTTATGCTGTGCTCTTAACTATGTCATTTGTCTTCTCCAGTGGGCCACAGATGCTGGATTACTATGTGCCGCCAGTTGCACCGGCAACCACGCCACTGATCCCCTCAGCCCAGACGGCCTTTGACAGTCCAACCGTGTCCCCGGCCCCACCCACTTCTACCACCATATCTGCCATGTCCCGACCCTATAGCCCCTCCCCCCCACTTGCCCCACCCTCAGCTTACGCTGCTTCTCCATCCCAGCCTGCCCCTGGGGGCCCCCCGGTGGCCCCTCCACCACCCCCTCCTGGTCCCCCCACTCATGTCCTATACCCCATACGTGGTGAGACCTCTACGGTCAGTGAGGCACCCCCACGGAAAGGTCAGGTCCCGCTAATACCCATGACCGACGCCCGCAGTGACCTGCTTGCTGCTATTCGCAGAGGTGAGTGCTCAGAGGGCATAGGTTAGGGTGCCAGATACTCAGAGATGGCTCATACTGCCTCTATGTACTGTAGGTGCTTAAGGAAAGGATTGTGGGTATTTCCTTCAGGCATCCAGCTGCGTAAAGTGCAAGAGCAACGAGAGCAAGAGGCTAAGAAAGAGCCAGTGGGCAATGACGTGGCCACCATCCTGTCCCGGCGCATCGCTGTAGAGTACAGCGAGTCGGATGATGACTCGGAGCTGGAGGATAATGAGTGGTCGGACTGAGGCCGGCAAGACAGACCCACAGGACCCTGCCGTGCTGTGAAGATGCTGGAGAAAACACTGGAATAAGAGAGTTATAGTAACATGGTTATACAGCATCACTGTAAAGTCCTCTTACAGCGTTACATTGACACGGTTACACCGCATGACTGTAAAGTCCTCTTACAGCGTTACATTGACACGGTTACACCGCATGACTGTAAAGTCCTTTTACAGCATTACATTGGCACGGTTACACCGCATGACTGTAAAGTCCTTTTACAGCATTACATTGACATGATTATACAGCATCATCGTAAAGTCCTGTTATAGCATTACATTGACATGGTTATACAGAATCACTGTAAAGTGTTTTAATACCCTTACATTGACCTGGTTATATTGCCTCACTGTGAAGTGTTACACTGATACGCTTATACAGCATCACTGTAAAGTCATCTTACAGTGTTATATAGACATGGTTATACACAATCACTGTAAAGTGCTCTAATAGTGTTACATTGACCTGGTTATATAGCCTCACTGTGAAGTCCTCTTATAACATTACATTGACATAGTTACAGCATCACCTTAAAGTCCTCTTACAGCGTTACATTGACATGGTTACATCGCATCACTGTAAAGTCCTCTTACAGAGCTACATTGACATGGTTATACAGAATCACTGTAAAGTCCTCTAACCGTGTTACATTGATATGGTTATGCAGAATCACTGTAAAGTCCTCTTAGAGCATTACATTGACATGATTAAACAGCATCACTGTAAAGTCCTCTTACAGCATTTCATTGATATGGCTATACAGCATCACTGTAAAGTCCTCTTACAGTGTTACATTGACATGGTTATACAACATCATTGTAAAGTCCTGTTTTAGCATTACAATGACATGGTTATACAGCATCACTGTAAAGTCCTCTCACAGTTTAATGTTCTACACTGTAGAAACCTTTTTATCACTGGGATGATATTAATAGTAACACTGCACCTAATGCCGCTCTGCTAACAATAGCATTGAGCTTATGTCTTACAGAGACAGAAGGGAATACTGCCTCTGAGGGTTTATTAACCCTGTCTGTAATAACCGTGTCTCAGCTGTAACATGGCCTCTGACCCCTAACCAGTCTGCACCAGTTCTTCTACCAAGATCAAATCCCTTGGATTTCTTTCCATTGAGCTACACTTGAATCACTTTACTTAATTGATAAATGTTTTATACAATTATCCCAGCAACATCAGATTATTTATTAGGATCATTGTTTATGGAGTATTGATGAATAAAGAAGCACCACAAAACATTCTATCTGTGCAAATATGGTAACAATTTGCATGTTCAGTTAACAAAGTAGATTCTGGAATAGTTCCAGAGATTTTAGAAAACGTGATTATGACATTTCGCCAGGTGATGTAGGTGTAATGTAAACACATTAAAAATGAGCACTGTCCCTCAGTATGTAACAGCATCAATCTAAGTTGCAAGTTAGTATAACTGTATTACTATATAACTGTATTGTCATATTAACTCTGTTAACAGAACTGGTGGTGTCTCAGGAGGCCGAAGAGAGACATCGCAGGTTTGATGCCTTTAGATGTAGAGGTGAAGAGAAGCTGTAGCACAGTGATCCCCAATCTGCTCTTTGGCTCCCACAGATGGTCCACGTTCTTGCTCCCTCCCAGCGTCCTGCCAGACAGTCCATGCTTTTACTCCCTTCCAGCATCAAGCAAAAACGTGGACTGTCATTTGGATCCTTGAGAACTGGATTGGGAAACACTGCTGTAGAGGATCCAGAGAAGCTGGGGCAAACACGCATGCAGATATCACGATAGTAAATCAGAGATGGGAAGTTTTCAGGCAAATTTTCAAAGAGCTAAGAGAGACACTGTGTTCTTCTTAAGGGTGGAGTATGTCTGTAGTGAGTGTGGAGTTATTTGCAGGGCAGAAGCGTGGGTAGATGACGCAGCGCAGACCTCTATTTTTCTCACAAGCCACGGTATCATACGACTCAGTTCACAGAGTTCCTTGTACTTAGCAATCGGCTTTTTTTATCCGTTGTAGTGGCTGAGCATCAAATCTGATTTCCTTTTTTTCGTCCACAGATTCAGAATGATGGAATTTTTTGGTGGCGGCTCTGCATTAATGTTCACGGTTTTAAGATCCACCTCACGGTCGCCTGTTTGCCAGCAATGCTAACATTGTAACTCAGTTTCAGCGGTTGTGTCTCTGGGGTATTTGTGAGCCCACTGCCTGCTTTTCTGTGGTCTCCAAAGTTGTCTGTTTGGATCCTTTTGAAGGGTCAGGCAGGTTTATTTTTTTCCAGCATGTAACAGGAGTTGGAAAAGGGATATTAACACAACTCAGGCTTAGAAACAACCTGCAATTTTTTTTCAAATAATTGTTACATAGGTTTGTAACACTGCTTCTACAATATTTTCGGTATATAAATAACAATTATCATGTGAGGAAAAATAAGTGGTATGTGCATGTCAGAAAAACAGCTGATTACTAATAAAAATAAAGAAAAATGCAATGCGCTGTCTTTGTTCATATTTTCTTTGGAAATGCAATTAAACAATAATACCATAGAATTTTGTTTGTGACTGTGATTCTTCCACAAAAGTGTAGTTCTTTTATATGACTAGGAAATAAACTATATTACCATAAGTAGTGGGACACCTGCGTTTACACACACATGAACTTTAATGACATCCTATTCTTAATAGATAGACTATGCAGTTGGCCCACCCTTTGCAGTTATAACAGCTGCCACTCTTCTGGAAAGGCTTTCCACAAGGTTTAGGAGTGTGTTTATGGGAATTTTTCTTCCAGGAGAGCATTTGTGAGGTCAAGCACTGATGTTGGATGAGAAGGCCTGGTTCACAGTCTCCACACTAATTCATCCCAAAGGTGTTCAGTGGGGTTGAGGTCAGGGCTCTGTGCAGGCCAGTCAAGTTCCTCCACACCAGACTCGCTCATCCATGTCTTTATGGACCTTGCTTTGTGCACTGGTGCACAGTCATGTTGGAACATCCCCAAACTATTCCCACAAAATTGGGAGCATGAAATTCTGCAAAATGGCTTTGAATGCTGCACCATTAAGAGTTCCTTTCGCTAGAACTAAGGGTCAAGCCCAAACCCTGAAAAACACTCCACACCATAATCCCCCCTCCACCAAACTTTACACTTGACACAATGCAGTATCGAGGTCTGTAACTATTGACTCTGCAGACAGTGACTTCTGCACACTGCGCGCCATAGCATGCGTTGTCCCCACTCTATGATTTGTTATAGTACCACTAACTGTTGACTGTGGAATATTTAGTAGCGAGGAAATTTCACAAATGGTCTTATTGCGTCGGTGGCATCCTATCACAGTACCATGCTTGAATTCACTGAGCTACTGAGAGTGACCCATTCTTTCACAAGTGCTTGTAGAAGCAGTCTGCATGCCTAGGTGCTTGATTTTATACACCTGTGGATATGGAAGTGATTGGAACACCTGAATTCAATGATTTAGGGGGTGTCAGTATACTTTTGTTAATATAGTGCAGGTTGGCATATTTCCATTAATGTGAATGGGGGGTGAGTGGGCCTTTATATGAATAGATGCTCAACTATTTACTTTGCATTTGTTTTAAGTAATTTAGAGAAACATCTGGAAGCCTACAGCTATGACGTCAGGGTTAGATCTGAGTTTGTGTGTTTACTGCTGCCCCCTACTGGTCTGACCGGCATAGCGTTGTGACCTCGACTGACCGGCGGTCCCTCTGGGGCTGATAAAGCCTGTTCTGCAGCCTCTAAGAAGATCAGAGCAGGAAGTCGGTCCCTCTGCCCCAAAAGGAAGAGGCAGACTTTGGACAGACTCAGGTTAGGGGATTGGATCATAACACACAATCATAAGCCGGGACACTGAGTCAGCAGGTGTAAATGTGCCGAGCTTGGGAACAGGAACTCAAACCGAGGGGGGGGGGTGAACTGAGATGACTGTGTGTAGTTTGAGGTCAGCCGCCTCCGTAGCAGGGGGAAAAGCAGCAGAAGGTCCCCTTGCCTGCGTGGCCGTGGCTAGAAAACCTCAGCCACCAGATCTTAATGCTGTGAAAAAGAGGCACATTTTTAATGATGTAGTACAGTAAAGTAGCTTTTTCGTGTTCGCAAATTTGACATTCTCCATTTCGTTTTGTTTTTTTTTTTTGACGGTTGACTGTGAACAATCAAACGAGAAGATTTTTGGAACTTGCCCAAAGATTGCAGGAATTCACAGGCAGATATATGTAATCAATACTGAAAGCTGTTTGCTGTTTATACCACTCTTGCCTCCCACCTCTTCACCGCGGCTCCATGTATGTGGAGTTTACATGCTCTCTCTGTGACATCATATGGTTTCCTCCGGGTGCTCTGGGTTCCCCCACAGTCCAAATACCTGCTGAGGTTAACTTAGAGTTACCATATTGCCCATAGGTGTGAATGGTGTGAATGGTGTGCCCTGCAATGGATTTACACCCCATCCAGGATTGTTTCCTGCCTTGTGTCAATAGGGTCCAGACCTTCTGCAACCCTAAACTAGACAAACAAGTTCAGACAATCATTTTTTATCAGATATGATATATAACTATTAGCGTTCTTTAATATTAGTAAGTGTAAGTGAATACCATAGCTTTACTTTTAAAAGTTACTTTTGGGGAAAAAAAAAGTGAGACCCACGCATCTTGGCTAGGTAACACGGTGCGTCTTTGTCACGGTAACCAGTCTCACTCACATGGTAGCTGCCTTTCTCATGTGAACTGTCACATTTTTTGCAGCAACCTTTAACCTTCATAGTCAGAAGTACAGTAGTCCTCTGTCCTCCAAAGAGATTTATAACCTTTTTAACTACCTGCCTGGATGACGGTTTTTTCATAGATTTTCTCCTTTGCGTGCATTTTTCACAATAGTTTGGATCATTTTGTTCTAAAAGCATGACTACCAAAACATTTAATTGTTAATTTACCTGAAATTTGAATTGATATGTTGCGTCGTAATAAATAAGGTTCCGCGTGTCTTTCTGCAGAGGCTGTGGTGTATAAAATGTGCAACATTCATCCGAACATTCGAAGCACACAGCTAAGAAGGCTAACACATCAGCCTAAAATAACTGAAACCACAAATTAAATAGTCAAATATAGCGACCAGAAGAAGGGCTGTAACTATCTATAGTTACATTGAGTGAACAGCTTGCTTATTCG
The DNA here is from genome assembly GCA_026779605.1 of Mormyrus hasselquistii. Lineage (NCBI taxonomy): Eukaryota > Metazoa > Chordata > Actinopteri > Osteoglossiformes > Mormyridae > Mormyrus > Mormyrus hasselquistii. The sequence continues at coordinate 9,437 of JAODKE010004059.1, forward strand.
GAGTAAGAGCAGCTTAATGGACGTCGTAAATGGCATATCAGCATGCTAATATGTGTACAGTACATTAAGTCTTGGAGCTGGAGGGAGGAAGGTTAGCCAAAAATGAGCACAGCACTTCTGATGCCGCTGCGAATTCCGAGACAATGTGGGGTAAGATGTCCCCAGCTGACCCTGCGCCAGCAAAGCAAAAACTCACCTTTCCTTTCCGTATAACATCGATACAGCATTGATATGTGATCAATACAGCTGCCTGAAAAGCCTCTAATGAACGTCCAAGATCGATTACATTACGGGCCCCTTTAATGTAGTCATGGGTCTCACTGCATCGTAACGATTTTTATATGCACAAGACACGGCCTCTTTGGTTCTAGTTACAGGGCTGCCAAGTCTCACACTTCTGGTGTGACACTCATGCTTTCAGGATCTCATGCTGGCACAAGGAATCTTACAGCAAATCTATATTATTCCATTGTAAACCTAAAATTAGCTACATCAAAAGCAATGGGGTAGTCTGCAAACCCTACAGACTATTTACAAAGTAAACAACCTCTTACATACGTGAAAATGTGCGTGCAGACTTGTCTGGAATTGAAAATCTCAGCCAGCTGACAACCGTGTGATTCACTTTTAATTAAGAGGCTGGATTTGAACCCCACCTTTCAGTGTGTGAGGTTTGTGGGTTTTGACCATGATCTTCAATGGACTGGTGCCCCATCCAGGGTGTAGCCTGACCCTGGGCCACCTGGGACGGGGGTCAGCCTGCCATGACATTCTCCAGAGTGGGTTGTTGGTAAATGGATTTAGAGTAAAACCTGGAAAATGGTTCAGGAGAAGGTATGTTACTTACTTCAGACATGCCACTCTAACTTGTTTTAGGTGCTGGTAAAATCTAAACGGGAAATATCAGGGCATCTTAAAATGTACAGAAACAATAATTAGTGTTCAGGTAAAGTGGGACAGTCATGCCTCTCATTCAGAAATAATTAATATTACAGTACAATATCATATTCATGTTTATTTTTTATCAATTTATTCATGCAACTAGCACTATGTTTGAAACTATGAAACAAAATAAAAATATAAAAATACAAACAAATGTGCCTTTCATTTAAATAGGTTTTATTGCTGTCTTAAAAGTCTTAAAAGCTGGAACATACAGTATTATTACACAAAACGTGTGACAAAATCAGGTAAATTAACCTAAAGGGGACTTTACATTCCTCTGGAATATTCCTTGCAAATGAGAGAGACGTTCTTAACACAACCCACACCCTTATTAAAACACCACTTTAAAGTCAAATAACTTTACAGTAACTCTGCAGAATAGCCGATTTAATCATAGTTCCATAATTGAGCTTTAAACATCTGCAACATGAGGGCCCTCTGTGTATTTCAGGTTAAGTGGCCCAGAGCCATTATTCCTTTTTGTATAAAAATAAATGACAATTTTGTAAGCATTATATTTTTTGTTCCAACCAGTGTTTACACTTCATAATAACACATGGGCACAAGCTGTTAGCTTTCCCAGTGAGGTACCAGATCAGACCTGTACCATGTGTTGCACTGATCTGACCTTCTTTAAAGCTCTACTAAGGCTAATTAAACAAAGTCAGAGAAATCGAGTCTCACTTAAGACAGCGTGGTCGACTTAGTCCGAATCCACCCCAAAATAAACAAATTACTATCTCCATTCACCAAAAACGATGTATTCTAATGAACGGGTCACTAATTATCAATACTCAGTGTAGAAAATATGGAGCATGAAAACAGAGTGCAAGGCATTTAGAGAAGCAGGAAGCGGCTTTGGAGACCTCAAGCCATACAAGACTCACCTTGCCTCCTCACATCTCACTCCACCTCCTCACATCTCACTCCACCTCCTTACATCTCACCCGCCTCCTCACATCTCTCTCCACCTCCTCACATCTCACTCCGCCTCCTTACATCTCACCCGCCTCCTTACATCTCACTCCGCCTTCTCACATCTCACTCCACCTCCTCACATCTCACTCCACCTCATGTTTCACCGTGCCTCCTCACATCTCCCCCCACCTCCTCACATCTCACTCCACCTCCTTACATCTCCCTCCGCCTCCTCATGTTTCACCGTGCCTCCTCACATCTCACCCCACCTCCTTACATCTCATTCCGCCTCCTCGCATCTCACCCTGCCTCCTTACATCTCACTCCGCCTCCTCATGTCTCACCCTGCCTCTTCACATTTCACTCCACCTCCTCTATTCTCACCCTGCCTCCTTACATTTCATTCCGCCTCCTCAATTCTCCCTCCACCTCCTCACATCTCACCCCACTTCCTCACATTTCACCCATGCCTCCTCACATCTCACTCCACCTCCTCACGACGAACCCAGCCTCCTCACATCTCACTCCACCTCCTCACATCTCACCCC
>JAODKE010004060.1:0-11845 GCA_026779605.1 Mormyrus hasselquistii
CTGATTTCACGGCACACTGTAGCTTTGCTTAAATGTGCAGCATCACCCACACTGTACAGAAATGAATCACTGGCAAAGTAACGAAAAGCGATACACATAGACGGTGCGACCGTAAGGGCTTTAGAGCAACGTGTGTGTTTAGAAATGTAAGGTTCCATTAACTGACACAAATATGTAATACTGCGTATTAACTGACACAAATATGTAATACTGCGTCTACTGAATCTATTGCGCTCATACAAATAATCATCCGCAAAATGCAACGGATCTATCCCGGACCGAAGTACTTGGAACCTGTTGCCTTAAACCTCTATGAATGACCCGCGCTCCCTCATCGACTGCATTATGAATAAACACCATGGTTCGCTTCGTGGAACAGCCCCCAGATCCTTCAGTCACTGTTTGTTTGCTTGTTTTTGATGCCAATGTTGTTCTCGTTTATCCCTTAAGCTGGACAGAACATGATGTGAATGGGGTCAGGGAGGGAAAAAATGCATATTTTACAAATGCTTGCGTTTGTTTTTCTACATGTCAAAAAACTTGTTAAATATATATTTAAAATGCATTAATCCTAAACTCCTAGATTGGCCATATCAAGTACCGCAGAGAAACACTCTACAGTCAATTTTGTAAAGCAATGCAAATCCATCTTCCATTACCGCTTATCCAAAACATCATGTCATCATTATATCGTTCTTATATTGTCGCAATTATACCATCATTACCGCTTATCTAACTTCCTAAAGAAATACAAATCTATCTTCTGTTATCACTTATCCAAATCGTTATTATGTTGTCGTTATACCATCATTACCACTTAACCAACTTTGGAAAGCAATGCAAATCTATCTTCTACCACCATATCCAATACACTGCAGTCTCACCGTGATTCTATATTACATGAAGCAAAGAGCATAAGGACAGAGAAGCTACAGACTGGATGCTAGTCCATCACAGAAGACAATACAACTCAGTTCAATTTAAACAATACAACATATGTCTTGCACCTTATGTAATGACATCATTTGTTGTACATGGAAGTCCTATTTTCAGCCATGAACCTTTGAGATGCTGCCACGTCCCCATGTGCCACTTGAAGGGCAGGAAAAGCAGAAGCAATTCAGATGTGACAGCATCTCTAAGTGCCAGATTTAGACTCATTTGGGTGCTGCTGACAGCCATTAAAGGAAACAAGCCAATGTATTAAGGGAGAGAAGAGCAGAGGGATTGGGGCTGACCTCCGTCAACTTGCGTGCTGCCTCTCTCCAAAAGGATGTGAACAGATTTCTCAGACAAAGACGAATTGGCTGCCATCAACCTGAGACAGAGACAGTGGAAGCTTTAGTCTGTATCATTTTACCACTGAGATGTAAAACAGCAAAGAGACAGAAGGCAACACTACTAAAGCAGAGCAAGATTACGGGCTGAAACTTAATGACTTTTGGGACACTGATGATAAAAGTCTGGAGAATTTCAAACATACTTTAGAGGAAACTCTCAGGGTGGATTTATTCATTCCAAGTGAAACACAGCTCTGTGCTGAGAGACAGCCAAAGCGCCCAGCTTACGTCACCCAATTAGAAGGTCAGAAATAACCTTTCTACTGCTTTCTCATAAGTGTAAAGCCGTTCTCTCTTCTCATCTTTCTTTTTTTCAAACTCAATCATCTCCTCAATCCCTTTTCTTGCAAGTCCTGCCATCTCTTTCTGGAGAGAGAGAGAGAAAGAGAGAGAGAGAGAGAGATCTGAGATGTAACACTGGAGATTCAGGAAAGATGTCAATACCCACAATGCCCACCGAATACACAGTAAGGGCTCCACAGCCTTACCAGCTCAACAGGGAGGAAGCCGAACGAGTCCAGGAACACGACAGATTCCACCATCTCAGGGTATAACGCGCTGAACTGCAATTAAACACATTCAATCCCGTCAAGCTCAGAGCAAGCAGCTATGGTTAATTTCTTACACTCAACGGACCTCCCAGTACTTTCCATGCTGGCCAAGTGGCCCCAGCATTGACTAAGAGCTGTAACCGTTAATAATTCTGAACCCAACACACAGGAAAGATTCTGACATGCTACTTGTTGCCTTGATTGAATAAGTGGAAATACCAAAGGCATAATCAACCATGACAGATGTAGGAGAGCAGCCAAAGGAAAGTCTCACCAAACCAGCAATGTTCCCTCCTGTAAAATAAAAGGAGATGATTAATGGGGCTTCTCCAAACAGAAGCCATGGGACCAACATTCAAAGACAAAAAAAGCCAAGGGTGAGGAGAAACAGCTGAGGGGTGGCATTCTGGTTTACACTAACACACTGTAAACACCTACCCATGCTGTGTCCAATTATGGAGAAGCGTTTCCACTGCAGAGCTGAAATGACAGTGGGAGCCGCAGGAGTTACCCCTAAATAAGCAGTGCTGATTCCACATCATACCATGAGATGCAAAATGGCGGGGGGTGTCACATGAAGCCGTGGGAATGGCTCGTACCTTCGACGACCTGCCGCACGTCGTAGACGTACGCGGGGAAGGTGTAGAGGACGCCTGCCGGCCTGTGGCTGGACAATCCATGCCCGACCAAATCCACGGCCACACACTTCCAGTCTGATGGAGAGAGAAGCAGCACAGGCCCACGGCATAAAACGGACATAGTACTGTGTCCACAATCTCACCCCCCCCCCATCACAACCTTGGCATCACAACTAGAGCAAAAGCAGCCTGACTGTTTTTTAAAAAGACGTTTCTATCATTAAACTATGTTTAGTAGTAAAGTTTATGTTATATAATTATAGTAGTAGTTGCACAGAAATCATTTTTTGTCATAAATTGTTCTTGCTATTACTACCACCACTAATACAAATCATAATAAATGATGATGATGATGATGATGATAATAATAATAATAATAATTTGAATAATTATTTCAATAATATTTGAACCTCTTGGTAGAAGTGGAATTAAGGTGTTGAAGGACCCAGCATTGTCTGCCCAGCCATGCAGGCACAGTACTGGACGGCCATGATCAGGACCCCAGACTTGGCCCCTTATTTCTCCCCATGGCACCGTCACATGTAGCTCTGAAACTGTTACATTAAGAAAAGAGGTTGAAATAGAGGGGGGGGGGGTAACACTGATGAATGTGAATGTGGATGTTTTAACTATTGTCAAATTCACTGTTTTCTCACTGATTTCAACCTGTAGAAACTTGCTCACAGGGAGACACATTTATCTGCGTAGGTGGAATACCACAACATTAACCATCCGTTGTCCTATAATCATTCTGGCTATTATTATTAATATTATTTGTTATAGTAATAACATAATAGAGTTGCAGCACTATGTGCTTGGAGCGCTATTAATAATGGCAGTAAGAACCCACCGTTGTCTTAAATGAAGACGTAATGTACCACAAAACACCCATATAAAGTGCCTTGAGGCAACTCTGTTGTGAAAGGCTCTATAAAAATAAACTGAATTGAATCTTCTACAACTACTAATACAGTAGAGGGCCGTGGTAAGGACACCAGTCCATCGCAGGAAACACACCTAACTGCAAACTGGTATGTTTGCATCGTGGGAGGAAACACTGGCAAACACGGGGAAAACTTGAAAACTCCACGCAAACAGAGGTGTGCAAAACCAACAACAATAATAATGATGATAATATAACGCAAAGAGACTTCATTACCTCATTTTTTTGCATTACTTATTGCTTACAACTAATGATATAAAATGGTAAAAGAAAAGCGTTTCTAACTGTGACTGCTGGTAGTGGTAGATATGGCAGACGCGCGCTTCCCGAGACGCTGTCCCCGAATGTGCTGTGACAGTCATCCTGTCACTCCTATCGGACCGTCCATGTGTATGACAGCTCCTCACCAACTTGCTTCATAATCGCTGTTGTAGAAAAGTGTCGAACACTTCTTAGGCTTGGAATCATGCTTTACAGCCTGGGAAAAGTGAAGTGAGAGAGAGGCACACTATACGTTAATACTGAAGCTAGTCTAATTAGCATGTACGGGCCACGAAATCCACCGCGATTCCTGCGGTTTGTGAAAAGCCGATTGAACATGTTTTAATGTCAAACTGCTAACCGGGAACGACAGAGATTGAAATAAACAATGGCGCTCTTTAGATCGCACAAAAGGCTTACATGTTATCAGAAAAAACAGCGCATTCCGCTTTCAGATTACCTTCTTTAAACCATATATTCTATGTAATCCCCAGATTTCCCCGAGATACAACTTTCGAGACTTTACCTGATCTTTCTTCCGGTAAAGATCCCTCGTGACAATGTCCCAACCAATCAGGGCCCCGCTGAAGTAAAGCGGGTTGATTGACACATGGGAGAACCAATCCTCATTTCACAGACGGGCAAAAAAAAATTGCTAAAGAAAAAAACACCTGAGTTTATAATAATAGACTAAACCCTTTCTCATGAATAGTATTAAGCGGTATTTTCAGAGTTGCAGCGACAGGATAGGCAGGGCAGGTATGATGGGGTCAAGGATGGCCTAATACATAGTACATTGCATCGACAAATCTGCTTTTGATAGGTAGAGTTAAGACAATCGATGTGGACAAGCGACTTAAGTCAAAGCTAAATCCCATCTTTTCCCAGCTTTTCATACTACATGTTTAAATTAAGGCCCTTATTTGAGAGTCCTTGGTCTTTATTCACATAACATTTATTTCAGATGCTTTTGTCCAAAACAATGTACAAGTGAGGATCAGAGAACAAGGTCAGCTAATATTTCTGGAGCAGTGACCTTCATTTCACAGTCCTACCATGCAGAGCTACATTTCACCCTATTTTTTAAGTATATACATCTAATATTAAAATATTTCTATTTTAATATTAAATTACACACCCACCTGCCTTACATTTCTCAAGAAAACAGTTATATTGAAAATGGAGGAATGGTGTGCGTGAGTTTATACGTTAAATTTGTAATAAAATTACAAATTACAAATGCAATTACAAATTTCATTTACACATGGTGTTTTTGACCTTGCATCTCGGGGTATCTTTATATTGAACCACACTAACCATCAGATAAAATACAAGATACTTTATTTGTCACATACATGGCTATACAAGTACAACACATAGTGAAATGTGCCCTGAACGACCATTATACTGCGCAAATGAAATCAAGAATAGTATTAAGAATAAGTCAAAAATTAAGTAAACAGTTATCGGGAAGGCAATCCTCTAAAAATAGGCCATGGTTTGAAATCACACATATGCCTTCCAAATTAAACAGCTAGCCTTCGTTCTGTAATTTCTGGATGAGGTCAGCAGGGGATGTCAGAGCACTGCCTAGAATCTCTGCATGCGTCCCAGATGTGTTTCACCATAATAGCCACCAGGGGGAAGCTCATCGTATTAAAACAAACTCCATTCTCAATTACATATGGAACGGCCTGGGTGCCTGCCCCTGCACATGACTGAGTGGGAGTATGTGGTTTCTTCCAGGCATGGGGGCTTCTTAACCTTAACTGTTCACATATGCCCCTGCATATATAATTTGCCGAAATAGTGCTAAGGCATTTTCCATTTAAATGATTCGAGTGAGACTGCTAATTCCACACACATATCAAGTATTTGCGATGGAACTCTCTGGAATAATCGCATCTACAATTAGATACCGACTCCATGTGGCATACCTTGGCTGTATCATTAAGTTCCCATCAGCAAAGTTATGATTAACGAGATCGCTGAGAATCTGTTTTTCTGGATAGTGCCAAATGCTATCTTTGGTCAGTGGCCTTTCCCCTTTTCATAGGCCGAAACACCGCCTGAGATCCTCTGTCTACATGCTGTCGGACTGCTGTTATCTTTCTATCTGTTTATTCCTATCGTCTCCCCACACCCATCCCTTCCTTACATTGTCGTGGTGGAGCGGCTATGCGTCCGATATTTTTGTTTAGCCTCCCCTGGGACGGGGGTCCCTTTTTCCCTAACTTATATGCAGCTCATGATCAGTCATGTGATGCAAAAAAAACAGCCACCGTTAATGTTTAACCGTTAATGGCAGCGATTTACTTTGCAGATAAATTATTTGCTGCGAGTGGTATTGGATGAAAAAGTATCATTCGTTTGAGGGAAATGAGGCTGGCATCATGTGTTTCAGTGACGACATTCTTGTCTCCTCAATGAACACAATGCTCAGTGGAGTTGGTGTCCATATCAAAAGATCACAGCCAGTGAGAAAGATACTGCAAAACATGAATTATGCACCAAAAGTTTCCGTTGTAGTAAAAATGTTTTGCAGTGTTTCTGTAAAAAAAAAAAAAAGAGCAGAAAAGTGTTTTTCTTTTCTTTTTTTAAATTACACTTTGATCTTCATTGTTCTGATTCACGCTTATCCCCTGAAGCCGGATTTTCCACTTTGTTTGATGGCTTTGCCAAAGATGCGGATTAAAGGCCAGACTGCTCGGGCTCTGCTGACGCCCATATATTTTATTTAACGTTTGGAGTTTGAATTTTGAATCTCAGGCGAGAGGGAAATTGTATGGAACTAAACTTATCTGTGACCGAATGCATTATCGAGACTGAAACAAAGTGAACAGCTGCAGAAAAGCCATGCGAACTCGTGCAGCAGTCGGGCAAAGTGAGAGAGTGAGGCGAAGTGAACAACAGACAGAAGAGAGTGAGGCCAGCTAGTGATACAGACAGAGAGGTAAATTCCTTTTATAGAGTTTCACCTCTCTGGTGGAAACCTGAAGAGGCTTCCATTGAAAGCTGTCCCCTCTTTCTTCCCAAACGAGGACATCACGATCTTCCCTCTATCTATGACCATTTTCGATATTTTTCTCATTTGAATGCTTTGGCAACATTCTCTCCCGGTCACGCTAGCAGTCTGGCTCGCCTCGGACCGATAACCTCTAATCAAACCCCAATGACATTGGCCATGCACATGAGCCGCGGCCTGCCATTTGTCCGAATGTGTCAGCGGTCAGACTTGGAAAGTTCACCGTTTTGCGGTACGTGGGGTAGCTTGTGACCGGGAGCATGAGGCAAGTGCATTCATGAATTATTTAGTCCCGGACAAAATGTTTGGAAAACAAGCCTATTCAAAGCAAAAAAAGTACAGTTTGGAATCTGAAAGCGATGTAGGAATCTGAGTCAGTGTAGTGCAAGGCTGAGTGCAACTGGTAGTTTAAATGAAGAACCAAATAAAAATAAGATGAACAAAAAATATGAGACATCCATTAAAAAAAAAAAGTGTGGAACAATGCTGTAATAGTATCAGGGAGGGAGGAAAAGAGGTGGAGTTAATTCTTAAGACAGGAAAAGGGGGAGAGAGAGAGAGATTGATGGTTGGGCTGTAATTCATGAGTGAAGTTGAGGGGTATAAAAGGTAAGGTCTGGGACTTGGAACAGTGCACTGAGGCATTAAACGATTCACACACAACTTAACTCGGGACGTCTCCTGATTATCTTGTACGGTACGTTTCCATTGCTTTCTCGTGTGATTTTTGATTAAGTGCAGGATTTACTGTGGTGCTAATATGTGATTGCATTTTTCGTGGTTTGGTTCAAGTTATTTGTGCAAACAAGGACATATACTCAGCCGCACACTCTTTAAATGATACGGAAGAGTTTTCTGTCCATTTTCTAACCACTTACCCAGTGCAGCGTAGACCTGGAGCATCACAGTGCACAAGGTAGGGGGGGACACACCCTGAATGGGATGCTGTTTTACCACAGGGCACTAATTTGCTGAAATGCATGCCTTTGAACTGCAGGAGGGTACTCGCACAACTGTGCAAAGCAATAATAGGCTAGCTTCATACACAGAACCGGGTGGGGGGGGATTTGAACCCCCAACCCTAGAGATGTAACAGTTAGTCAATGAGTCACAGCCAATAAAGGTTTCCGGCACTGCGTTGTATCTGGCTTAAACATGCCTCCAAAAACCCATTCAAACAAATGAAGGTTCCCAAAGGTTATCCTTTAACATTGTTAAAGGCGAGGGACTCAGCGTCAGTTGTTCTGGGTATAAATAATTCCAAATGGCTTTTTAAGAAACTTTTAATTCAATATTAGGATAGTTTTAATTTGCTTAACTATAACGAATGATTCGGCAATGTAAGATCCTAGGCGAATGCAAGTATTAATCATTTAATCATTAAAATCATTATCTAGACGATGACCGGCGAAACTGAGGACACAACGAGCTTGAAAGAAACACAAAGAAGAAACCCATTAGCGAAAGTGTACCTCACGGGGATCCGATTGCACTATTCCCCTACCCGGAGAATGAGGGGGCTGAAAGAAGAGGAAATGTTTTATACTCAGATGGACATTTACACAGGCATCTCAGGTTTAGAAGTCTCAATAGATTTCAGTATCAATTTGCAGTTTAAAACTGTTGCAATTTTAAACCGCATTTTTTAACCAGCAAAGTTGCTCCTTTAACCACGAGATCACTGGTGCGGTGTGGGAAAAAATCGTTTTAACAAGATACAAAAAAACTTGCAAAACAATGATGAGTAAAGACTTGTTTTCTGCTCACAAACATGCTTTGACAGATATTACCGTCATGATGCAAAGCTCCCGCCGTGAAGCGAAGGTCAGACTGCTGAGTGACGGGGAAAGAGTTGAAGCCAGATCGCGGTTAGACGACGTGTCTGTTAGCGGAGCTCCTCTGGGGCGCCTCGGTTTCCCGAGCGTTGACTGAGCGGGCAAACAGTAGAGGTCAGCTGACTGCAGTCAGCATTCAAAGAACGAGCCCGAAATAATTAGCATTGCAGAAAGGTCACTGTACAGACTGTCAGAGCTGCAGCTGATATAAATAACTACAGAGACTCTTTTATACTTATTTGAATATAGCAAGTCAAGGTCACAGGTTGCTATTGTTATACCACTGAGTAGGCTAACTAACTCAATAACAAAAAAAATGTATGGGATTATAGGAATTATGAAATAGATATAGTGGTGTTGCTCAGATATATTCTGGGTATGGCTGCTGCGTTCATTTATATTCTAATTGTTTTCATTCAATGGGTACAAATAATGCTGGAACTGGCCACCGGCAGGGCTGCTGGTTTGAATCCTACCTCAGCTCTGAATGAGTCACATGGCGTTTTGTAGTGCAGTCCAAAGAGCTGTGCTGTGTCCCCACATGCCTTTAATCCATCACATTTCGTAATGACCCCGTTGACTGCTGGCTTACCTCTGACACTGTCTATTAGTCTATTACCGTGTGCCACTCATTTGTCTTTGGCTGGTATAAACCTTTTGTGAGAGACCCGCCCTCGGCAAGCTTAGCACCCACTTAGTCTCTCTATTGTTTATTGTTTCTTGTGGGGGGTGGGGGGGGGAGGTGTCATTCAATTACAATTAATTATGATTAATATTAAAAATGAAGGAAAGTCAAGGAAGCAATAAAGCAGATTTTTTTTTTTGTTTGACTGTTCCGCCTCTCCGGTCTACGCTTCTCTGACACGCTTGCAGGCAGAGCTCTAGCCTAATCACACTAATGAGTCTGTTGTGTTTCGTTTCAGAAGATGTCTGACTTCGACCAGATTCTGAAGTACTGGCCCGCCGTTGAGAAGGACTACAGAGGAGTTGGTGGCGAGGTTCTGACCCGGTCAGTCATCAGGTTTCTCTGGTGCTCAGCAATCTGTCTTCCATGCATTAAATTTGTCATGAGTGAGATAATACTTCCATGTAGATCTTAAGTAGGGTTCTGTTTTCTTTGCTGAAAAGTATGTTGTAAATAGACCAGACCAGATTAAACACCATTATATATCACGGAGCTTCAGTCCCTTATCCTGAAGAAGGCTGTCCTTCCCAGAATCAGCTTTTATCTCCGTCACCCCCCCCCCCCCATAACATTATTATTCACGGAGACTTGGTACTTCATGAGTAAATATTACCTGGCCTGGTGCTTTATCGCCTCTGACCGCCATTTACAAAGAGATAACCAACAAAGGAACCGCTAAGTTTGTAAATCTCACTCCAGTCTGTTCAAGGAGCATCCTGAAACACAGAAGCTGTTTCCCAAGTTCGCCGGGCTTTCGCAAAGTGAGCTGGCCGGCAATGCAGCAGTGGCAGCCCACGGCGAGACTGTGCTGAAGAAGCTGGCGGAGCTGTTGAATGCCAGGGGGAACCACGGCCCTATCCTCAAGCCGCTGGCAACCAACCATGCCAAGACACACAAAATCGCTCTCAACAACTTCAAGGTGGGGGCTCTTACACAGGTGGTACTACAGTGGCACAGGATTCTTTTTTATCCAGTTGGAAACAACTTTTATCCCAATCAGAGGTGGAGATTTGAGGTCCAGACCAGGATTTTGTTTCAACCAGCCAGTTGAGTACTCTGTGACTGTGACTCTTTATATTCAACTGGTTGGTTGAAACAAAACCTTGGTCTGGATTTGTACTCTCTGGACCTGAAATCACCACCTCTGATTATAATCTTCCCCATAGTGCTGACAATGAAGGTCATGTCCAGTGAGCAAGTGTGTGTGTGTGTGTGTGTGTGTGTGCCGCACTGACCTCACTGTTGGTCCGTTTCAGCTGATCACCGAGGTCCTAGCGAAGGTGATGGCTGAGAAAGCCGGGATGGACGCAGCTGGACAAACGGCCCTGCGGAACGTGATGGGAGTGGTCATCGCAGATATAGACGCTGTCTACAAGGAAGTCGGTTTCCAGGGTTAAAGAAAAGAAAAAAAAAACCCACCATAAACAGAATTGCAGACTTTGTGAAAATTAATAGCAACTTACAATAGTGCTTAATCGTCTAATAGACATAAATGGTAAATGAGTCAGGCACCACTATATGGTAACTGTACTGCAAGGCTATTAACTAAGAGCTGGTAAGAACATGTTTTATGCTAGTAGCTATGATTCCGGGTGAAAGACTCAGAGGGGAGAGAGAGAGAGGGTCTGAACGGAGACATGTCTTGCTTTCACATTTCTAAAGGGGTCTTATATAGACAACAATTTATAACTTTCACTATTTCTTCTAATGCATTCTTTCCCCTTGATTCTAGCTATGTAAGCTTGATTGCTGTTTTCATAAAGAATCAACTTGTTTTTGCTGTGTTCTGAGGATCACAATTAAAGGGAAATTATATACATCGTTTGCAAAACTGTGTCAGTCTTTACTGCCTCACATCTTCTCATTCTCTCATTTGTTATTTACTGAGGGTCTTGTCTAAGGCCCATGACATGAAGCCAGTTCGCCACAGAGTAAACAATGAGGCTGTTTACAGGAAGCACGCTGACAGTATGCGCACGTAGGAACTTGATCTTGACAGCAGACGGATACAGCCGTCGGCCAACAGGAATTCCGAGAAGATTCAAAAACAGGGTAGGGTTTCCCATGTGAATCTCCTCGTCCGAGCAGACCCAGCCTGCTCCTGCCCCAGAATCTTAAAAGCGATACGTGGGTTCTGTATCGTAGGAAGCAGCGCCCTGACACAGTCGAGGACCATTCGAGTTCAAGCGGCACTTGAAGTATTATCAACACGCCCCACTTCTCATATAGGAAGTATTGTCTGAGCGGGACCCTGAAATACAACAGCGAGGCGCGTCTACCGGCGACAGATAAAATGAAGAATGAGTGGGTAGGGGCCGCATTTGTTCCATGACATAAGTGTAAATCACCATTCAGACAAGCTGGACCTGGATCCTGTTGGCACAGTCCTCATACATTAAGCATCCCCCACCTGTCAGATTCTATGGGGTCTATTCTGGTCCTCACCTTCCTTGCTCTTTATTTTTGATACTTGTCCCATCACGTCCATGAGGGGTTTAAATACCGGCCTTTTACTTTCAATCCTCCCTCCCCACCCCCACGATCTTCCCCGATTACTCTTGTCCCTT
>JAODKE010004061.1:0-11841 GCA_026779605.1 Mormyrus hasselquistii
CCTACGCTGCACCTTTTCTAAGGCCTCAATGTCCTTCTTAAGATATGGTGACCAAACCTGCACACAATATTCTAGGTGAGGTCATTGACAGCATGCAGCTCTCTGGGTGGGCGGAGTTGTTTACCTCCAAGCGAGCATGAAACACATTCAGCTCTTCTGTGAGAGATGTCGTGGCGTGTCACGCTAGCTTTCCCTCTCTGGGCTGTTTAGATGTTCAGACCTTCCCTAGTATGGGAGGTATTTTCTGCAAAAAATAAAATGAAAATACAATCTCCACTTTGCCATCTAGTTTTCAAAGTCTGTGCACAAAAATCCTGCCAGAATTAAAAATAAAATGAAATGGCACCATTTGCATTTTAATTTTCCACTCTTGCATCAGTCAGATGTGAACAATTAAAATGCAATTAAATAGCCTTTTTGTCTTATTTTCCAATTTGACTTCATTTCCTACTTTGCTTTTTCCATTTTCAAGTTCATAACATGCAGATATATGTTAATTGGAGCAGGCAGTGGGTGGAGCCATGGATCACAGCTGCGTTTTCTCAGTGCGTTTACGGATTTCGTTGTCCTTGTGTTCCTTGTGCATGGTTGCCCATGTCACCTGAACTAATGGTAAAGTCACACGTGGCTTAATTTAGCTACTCATTTGCAGCTTTCGATTCATTCAGCTTCTTATTCGTAACATTTTTCACAGCTTAAGTTATTCCCAGGTTCCCTAGAGGGGAGTGTTTGCAGCAGCACATGCTACACAGTTTATATGTAAGACATTTTGAAAATATGAATAGAATTTTTAAGCAGTAGCACACATCTTTTTGTAGGTATGCCATTGTAAGGAAACACTGAAATTAAAGTTGCTCAGACTGCCATGTTTCCAGCCAGGTAGCCTATAACACCTATCTAGCCCAGGCTAATTTCCGTGTCCTTACAATGGTGTACATGCCTGCTGTGTTCTATGTATTTCATATTTGCCCTACCCAAGACGGATATGTCCTTCACATTCCATTTGGAAATATAGCTTATTCAAATCATTGTGTACACTTGCTCAAAATGTCACACAACCAGTTTAATGTTATGACAGAAACACCATATTATGCCTGGGTAATTCCACAATTTTTATTACAGGGAGACTTGTGAAATTCTTATATGAATTCACGTGATAAATACACGTGCTACAGCATAAACCGTGTATTTATACATTATTTTGTATTACCATGATGTCTTGCGTAAAAACTGCAGCATGTGCTGCACAAACCTTCCCTTCTAGTAAAGCTGTGAATAAGAAGCTACATGAATCAAAAGCTGCAAATAAGTAGCTTAATTAAACTGCATTATAAATTTGGTATTAGTTTGGGTGACAAGGGTGACCATGTACAAGAAACATAACGACAACGGAATCCACTACTGCACAGAGATAACGTAGCTGCGATCCATGGCTCCACCCACTGCCTGCTCCAATTAACAAATAAAATTGAAAATGAAAAAGGAAAGTATGAAACAAAAAGTCAAATTGGAAAATTAAAAGACAAAAAATTTATTTTATTTTATTTACTCATACATGAGTGGAAAATTAAAATGCAAATGGTGCCATTTTTTTTTTATTTTGGCAGGACTTTTGCGCATAAACCATGAACTAAATGGAAAAGTGGAGATCGTATTTTCATTTTATCATTTTCATTTTATTTTTTGCAGAAAATACCTCCCATACCTTTGTGCTTCATTTCCTGCTATTCAGTTGCATTGCAGTTCATCCTTGTACACACACTTGGCTGCCCATATTGTCTCAGGGATGGTGCAGTTGGCATGTAAAAATGACACCCCACCTCATTTCAAAATGTAATGCAATGTGCCCTTTGTTTTAGATTATGAACTGGAAGCATTAAATGAATGTTCCATTTTGCACATTGGGTAATGTTTTAATTTGGTAGATGTATTTAAATTTATAATCCTACTGATAATTTGTTTTGGTTTGATAAAGAAATTTTTACAGTATATTGCAAGGACAGCTGTGTGAGTGTGTATCTGCACACTTGTTTAATTCGATCTGTTGGTAGCCTTTGTATTTTCTGATTTCACAAAGCAACTGCAAAGTCCACAATTTGGACCACTTATAACTTTTTTTTTTTTTACTTCAGTCTTTGCAGGTAGCTGCCTTTCTCTTCACTGTGTGCCATGTCGTCATTGTGGTTCAGGACTGGTTCACTGATATCAATCTTTACAGGTATTTCACAAAACACCCAGTATACTGTGGCCTTAAGCATGTTGTACAGGTATATAGGAATACTGTATTGTTTTTTAGACACCTCATGAGTCATAATGAGTCATCTTGTAGTAAAAAAAAAAATCCATTCAAGTACTTTTATTAGTTAATTGGCTAAAATTCCTAGATTTCAGTTGGATGTTTGCATCTAGTTACAGCGCCACAATTATTGGCACCCCTTGTACAGATTTGTAAAAAGGGTTAGAAAAAATCCTAAAACCTTTTGGCAAAGCAGCTTCATCTCACCCTGAAAAAATGAGGAAAAATTGGACATGTGCTTAGGATCACTGTCTTGCTGGAAGATCAATGATGGCCCAGTTTTAGTTTCCTGGCAGTGGCAGCCAAATTTTAATATAAAATGTCCTGGTATTTCATGGAGTCCATAGTGCCATGTACCCTAACGAGGTTTCCAGGGCCTTTGTAGGAAAACCAGCTCTACAACATAACATAACCTCCACCATATTTTACAGTGGGATGAAGTTCATTTTATTATATCCATCCTACTGTTTACGCCAAACTCACCTTGAATGTTTATTACCAAAAAGCTCCATTTTTGTTTCATCAGACCATTCAATTTGATTCCAGTCAAAGTTGTAGTAATGTTTCACAAACACCTGGCACTTACATTTAAGTAACTGACAGAAAATGCTTCTTTCTGTCATACCTTTCAAATAATCTATTAGCATGAAGGTATCGTCTGATGGTTTTTTCAGAGATGTGGTAACTCCAAGATTTTACATTGTCTTGTAATTCACCAACAGTCATCCTTGGGGATTTTTTTGCTTCTCTTATCCTCCTCACTGTATGTGGGAGCTAAATAAACTTGGGTCCTCTTCCAGGCAGGTTTCTAACAGTTCCAGTTGATGTCCACTTTTTAATTACTGCCCTAATAGTAGAAATCAGCATTTATGGCGAGTAACTATTTTTTCATACCCATTTCCTGACTTGTAAAGGTCAGCACACTTCTCCCTCATTTGGTTTGTGTGTTTTCTTATCTTTCCCATGTTGATGGATGACTACGAGAATTTGGCCTCTGTGTCTCCTTATGTTTGTACCCCAGTTAATCAGGAAGTCATGGATTACATCTGAAAGGTTTCTATTCACTCCAATCAACTCAAAGATGTATAATTCACGAGAAACATGCTTCAGTTACATTGTGTTCACTATAATTTGCAGGGGTGCCAATAATCATGGCACACGTGTTTTTGTTAAAAAAAAAAAAAAAAAATCTTGAACATTTTTTTTTCTTCTTTTGAATAAATTTATTTCAGTGAAAGGTTAGATTTTTCTCATTTTTTTCAGTGTGAGATGAAGCAACTTCACCAGAAGGTGGATTTTTTCTTACCCTTGTATTGGATGCCAATAATTGCTGAGGGCACTCTATTTTTGATGAGTTAGTTTTATCTAGAGAGTATGATGTTAAAAAGATAAGTGATGGGAATTGCACCATTCAGGTTATAAATCTGGTTAACATCTAACTTCCTGGTTAAATCCTAAACTGCATTTCATTGTACCTGTACAATGACAATAAAGTTGAATCTAATCTAATCTAATCTAATCTCCAACATGCTTCTCTTCAGGGACAAGTTCCTAAATGTGTTTGATAACTTGTTCTATAGACAAGCATACACAATACATCATGCATTTACGCAGGTTCCCTACATCAAATATTACCTTTTGTCTCGAGCTGTTCAGTGTGACAGAAAAGCGATAAACAGGGAAATTGGGAGCTGGGAGCAAATACTTTCTCATGGCCTTGTAGTTGCTGGCAGTTCATGTGGCAAACAACTTTACATGAGGATACAAATAATACTGCTTAACATCAGCACATGTCAGAGACATAAGCACTTGTAAAGCAGTTTCTCTGGGAAGACCTGAGTGCAATGCCCCTCCAGGTTCCTCCAGACCGCCGAGATGCTGAAGCCCTCCACCCCGTCCGCCAGTCATGACAGTGCTGGCACTGCAGGCTCCGATGAGGGCTCGGAGTACTATCCTCACATTGGTGAGTGGGCCATTGATATTCTGTGTACATGTTTGCACTTCATGTATCTGTTTATGTTTTTCATGATTTTTGCAGTGTTCCTGCAGAACAAGGCCAGGAGGGAGGAATTCTGTCCCAAGAACCTAAAGAAGATGCACGCTGTGGTGGACAAGTTGATGTCTCACTCTCACCTGAAGTATAAAGGTGGGGTAAAGTAGTGTATACCCGGACCGGCTCCCTGCCCTCGCATCTGCGCTCGGAGCGGCTCCATGCACTTATACTGGTTGGCCTTGATTGTTCAGTGGCAGAACTCAGTAGGTTGTTGTCAGGTAGCCATACTGAAATTTCTCCGTTTGAGTGTTGTGGTTGAGGTTTAGAGCCGCTGGGTAATTCTGCACTCTTGTAAAGTTGTTTGGGAAAAGCATGGCATTGAGTGTCCTGTAGGATGTATTTATGAGTCCGCGATGTGTTTGCTCAGGCACACTGTCCATGCTGGACTGTAACATCTTCCCTGGCCTGGGGCGGGACTACCTGGAGACAGAAGTGAACTTGTTCCTGTTGCCAGTGCTGGAATCTGAGGGAGAGGACGCTTTGACCAGGGCAGGTCAGCAAATCTTGCCCATTTCTTGAGATCTGATGAGCTGCTACTGATGACAGCCTTACAGTACCTCTGCTTGTGTTGCCAGGTTCTGCATCCGTCCCGCTGTTCTCCCTGCTCCCTGGGTACAGGGGACACCCCAGCTTCTCTGCCTTGGCCTCCAAGTTACGCAGCCAGGTCTTGGCCATGTCCCGCTGCCAGCTGTCTCACACCATCCTCACTGAGAAGAACTGGTAAGATGCAGCTCCTGCAGGCACTTTTGTATAGTGGACACAACTTTAAAGAAATCAAATTTTGCACTATACTGTGAATCCAATTAAATTGCACTGACACCCCTGTAACACTGATATATTTACATGAAATTAGATGGAACCTATGTAGACTAGGTTTTGGAACTACACAGCTAGGTCAGTCACGGCCATGATGTCTCCATATTGTCACTGAAAATTTGTCTCACTGATGAAGTTCTTTGAAATGCTTCATTTTGGACTTGTGCGCTTAGTTGGATGGTGTGCTCTTAAGTGACATTCCATCAAATCAGATTTAAACTGGGTTTGCCTTTCACTTCATGATGTCCGTTAGATGCCTTTATTAGAAATACTTAAGTGCTACATATTAGCTTTTGTCTTTATCATTCTGATGTAACCTCTTGGTTTTGTTTTTCTCACATTTTGTTTACTGATATTATTTTGATAATCCCTTACTGATTCTATACATTGAATAATCACAATGTACACATAACTGATATCTCTGCACCAATTACATACAAATTAAACTGTATGAAGAGTAACCAGTTTGTGTTCTGGGCTTGGCCAGGTTCCACTATGCGGCTCGGATCTGGGATGGAGTGAAAAAATCATCAGTGTTCTCAGAGTACAGCCGCCTTCTTTCCTAGCTGGGAATTTCCAGTCGCCAGGGATGTTGCCGTGAATAATTCATCTTCCTGCCTGTGGTTGGATTTACCGATGAGGATTGTGGTCAAACCACAGCCAGCATCGGTGCATGACCCGCGTAAGGCGTCGCTCGTTTGGTGCGTCAGGATGCCATCGAAGTGAAGCACCGTGTGCAGGAAATATTTTATATGGCTTTGTGAGAAGTTCTGTGAATACAGAACTAATTTCACTTAGTAAGTAAGAAAGAAAAAGTTTGTACATAATTTTGTTGAAGCTTGGTACAATAAGTCTAAAAGTGAGGATTTAATTGTGGTAGTCATGGCTGGTAAAACGTTTTTTTTTTTTTAAATGCCAGTATTCATGGTGTAAGTCAGCTTGCTGAGCAGTGTTTAACTGACCATCCATTTTTCTATGTAAATAAAAAGGAAAGGTTGTTTGGTTTTTTTCAATGTTTCCTTTGGGTTGTGAAGCAGGCAGAACCATGTATCTTAGATGAGATGATAATGATCAGGCCGGCTCTGTGTCTTGCTTGTGCACAAGGACAACATGGTCTCCATGACCTCCCCCCCACCACCCAACACACATTTCCGAGTGGGTACAGGTTGTTGACTGGCTGTGATGTATATATAATATATATTACATTTGCACACAGCAAAGTACATGCAGTATTTAATCAAATTCATACTAAGTGGGTAGCCCCCACCAAAATTCAGCATCTTTTATGAAATATCTGGCCATGAAGTCCCTTGCCCCTCTGCTATCATTTTCTCTTTTGTTTTTAATTTCTCCTTTTCAGGAGCTAGGGACTGACTAAGTGTTAGTCACTTTATACCGTGGCGTGACAAACCAAACCGGTTTTTGCATTATAGGAAGGCTGTCATTGTGTGTGTGTGAAACCGGGGTGGTTAATACTTATCTGTGGTATTTAAGGAGCTTTTGACAGGAAATTCAGACCTGATAGAAAAAACCAACCAAAAAAAAACTAGGGCAATTTTTACAAATTGTGCTTTCGATGCGGTACTGAAACTGCACAGAACCATGAACACGAAACAGAGCTTTGTATTGAACCCTGAATTTTGTGCACCGTTACACCCCTGTGTCTTGTCTTCTGTCTGGTAATTGTGTCACAGCACATGCTGAAGGAAAGAATGTATGACCTCTACAGACAAATTCAGGGGAGGCTGGTAGAACACTATTCTATACCATATATCTATAACTTTTACAGCCATAGTAAAAGCTTTGAGGCGGAAGAATAAGATTTCATAATAATTTTAATTATGAGGTTGCCTTTCTACCCCTGTATTCTCATTTAAGCCATTAAAAGAGGAAAATCATCCAGACAAATCATATTAACCCATGCAGTGGGATCAGATTGTGTATATTTCATTACATTTGCATTTAGACATTTCAATACAATTTTAATTAAGTAATATGGAGCATATTGTGAAAATTGCTACATGGTTCCTGCCTGAGATCCTCTGTATCTCTGAAATTTCCCAACATATCCAGCACAACATTGCCATGAACTTTGCCACTACATTTTCAGCCTAAGAATGAATTTGTTATGAATGCTAAAAATATGTTCACTCTGACCTGCAATAGGCAATTAAAGTCCACCTACAATATTTATTTGCTAGAGACAATGGTCACTTCTTAACTCAATACATTGTTTGGTTTGGATTGTTATAAGGTTAAGATAAATATAAATAAAATTATTTAATACACAATTACAAGACTTTGTGTTCAAATGACTTTAAAGGCAATGAACTAATTTTATTTTTCATACAATGTTTCTGTGTAGGTACCAATTCTAAGAATGAATTTGCATGCAGCGTTTCCAGTCCCTCGTGAGGTCGGCTGCCCACATGTGTAGAAACTTGCAGTATATTGTCCGCACAAACTGTTTCTCCATCGTGATGTTTTTGTTCTCTTAAACAACATTACAGTCATTTCAAGGAAATGTTTCATTTTATTACCATCAGTCCTGCACTTTCACACTATTACCCCAAGATCAGTTTACTGAAAAATGCAGCTGTGTTGCTCTAGTTTATGCGGTGTTGTTTTTCCATGTCTAGTCACACAATATTCTTATGTTCAAAATCAGATTAAGAAATAAAATGTAATGTATGGAGTCATACAGTACCAGTTAAAAGTTTGGCAGACTACCCATAGAAAGGTTTATTGGTGTTATTCCCTATATTTTAGAAAAATTGTAGAGTCATAAAAAATATAACATATATGGAATTATGCAAATTAGATTATTTGGGGGGCAGCTCTGTGGGTTGGGACTCTTAAACCATCTCTGCTGTGTATATGTCAGGTGGCCAGGTCATGTGATGTGACACTATCACTCTCCTTTGTATGTATGTCCAAACTTTTGATTGGTACTGTGTATGTACTCATTTGGCCCTATAGAAATGATCTATTTTAGGAGATCATTTGCCTCTAGAAAATGTTAGTAAATGCTATTTAATATTCTGTACAACATATCACTTGTGACCATATGAACAGCAGTGTCAATATTAATATGAGGAATGGAATGTTCTGGAGAGAGGGACCCTCCCTTATGGGCTGTCTGCAACAGGCAGTCTTTTCTTGCTGTTCTTGCTCCTGTCAGCACCAACTCATTCTCACAAAACCCCAAAAGTTGTTAAAAACATTTGTTCACAAAGGTCCTAATTACACGCACACACTATATGGATAAAAGTACGTGGACACCAGCTTGTCCAATATCTCATTCTGGAATCAAGGGAATTTTTATGGTCCTGTCTTTTTGCTGTAATTGCTCCTAGTGTTCTCATTTATAAAACAGTATGTAGGACTCATACTGAAAGTATACATACGCACAAAAATTGAAAATGGTGTATGCAAAAAAGTCAGATTTAAAAAACTGCGTACACACATTTGCAAGCAATGTTGTCTTTATAAATCATTCGACCAGGATCAGCCTCATATTCTGATCTCTACACACCCACATCCAACCTCAAATGGTCAATGCAAAACACCTCATGAATATCGATGTATACAATTTAAGCCCGATATATTTATGGTGGCAAATGATACGATGTGCAAGAAAAGAAACTTCTTTGAAACAGAAATCGAGGTGCTTATAGGTGAGGAAATCCTGTTATCACTGTGAGCGCAACAAACAGGACAGTACGTGAGATTAAAAAAAAATCCATCATGCAGCATTACGCACGTGTGTCACCACAGTATTTATGTTTCCAGCAATCAGATTGATCGCTTCACACTTAAGGAAGAGCTCCAGAGTAGCACGGGGAGACACTCTGTAATCAGAGCTCCCATATAGTACTGTATGAATCTACATCTGTAATCAGATATTTTCTGCAGTTACTATGTGTCCACTCAGCTGAGGTATGGAATTATTATATTGTTTTGATTGGATTATATAGTTTAGGACCTGTGGCCACATGTTAAAATTACTGTAATGTTATATTCAGTTAGATTGATGTGATAGATATTAATTGTGAATAAACTGTGTTTTGATCCCTTCTTGGCTGTCTGACCCTGTTAACTCCTGCATGTTCCTCAGAGATTGGGACTATTCTAACACGCTCTTGCAGCCCTGATTCGACCCCATTCTTCTGAGACCGAGTTGAGTTACGGTGAATACCGGCTCAGCTTCTGAGGTGCGCACACGCTGAGTAACGGCAAAGTCCGGCTCAGCCTCTGAGGCACACACATGCTGGGTTACGGCAAAAAGTCCGGCTCAGCCTCTGAGGTGCACACACGCTGGGTTACGGCAAAAAGTCCGGCTCAGCCTCTGAGGTGCACACACGCTGGGTTACGGCAAAAAGTCCGGCTCAGCCTCTGAGGTGCGCACATGCTGAGTTACGGCAAAGTCTGGCCCAGCCTCTGAGGCGCACACACGCTGAGTTACGGCATAAAGTCCGGCTCAGCCTCTGAGGTGCACACACGCTGAATTACGGCAAAAAGTCCGGCTCAGCCTCCGCCATTGGGCCAGTGGACGGTTCCCCTACACTGCCTTCAGAGAGAATGTTTTCAAACACTTTCTTTACCTCTGCACCTGTCTTGCTTTTAAGGCACCACACCCATGTGTATTTTGATAGAATGTCTAAGCACGTCAACATGTATTTAAAATCATCATTCTGTTCTGCGTAAGCCGACATGTCCACCAAGTCAGCTTGCCATTGAGAATTGATATTAGTCACAAAGACTCTATTCCTTTTAAAGTTAACCCTTTAAGGTCCACATTAAGAAAAAAACAATGAAGAATTTTTTTCTTTGCATTTTTTATTTACTTAGGACAACAATAAGAATGATTTTTTTTGTGGTGGTGATGGCCTATTCAGGTTGAATTAAAATCAACACATTATACACTGAGATGTCGTCACTCAAAATGTGCTCTACCAAACAGTCGCACTGAACGTTAAAGGGTTAAACCTGATCGGTTTATGTAATGTGTATGCATCTTCACCAGGCAGCCATGTCACAACTTGCTTCTTATTTACATTATACACCCCTTCTTTATCTATCAGCGATCTGTATTATCTATCGGGACCTCCAAAAGACCCAGGGTTTGATGGCGTATAATAGGCACATTTCAAGTGCTTGCTATCTATCGTGAACCTCTAGCAATAATGACGCAGTGTTTTCTTGACTCAACTCATTTTATTTAGAAAGCTTGTAAAAATTGCTAGTCCACACATTTTTACCATAGTTCAGCTTTTACACACCAACCAGAGTCTGCTCAAACTTGTGCATATTCCAGAAATCATTAATTGCCCTATCTACAGCACATTCATAATCTTTCCCTTCATCTTCACGTTTCAACTTGCGCAATTTCTCCCGTACATTTATTTCACATTTAAGCTCTCATACTACAGCCTCCACAGCACCCTGCACTTTCAGGGTGTGGATTGAACATTGCAACCGCATTCGAGATGACATATGTAAACCACGGTCTATACAGCTTTTTGATCAACTTTTCAAAAGTGTTAACAAAGTAAAATGGCTCTGGGTCATACAGGCACATGTGCCGACGCTGGCTTGGGTGATTCACAGAGCACCCAACACAGGTCTCCTGCATGTCCTCCTCGATTACTCGATCCAGAATACAGGCTAGTGCTCCTTTGATTATCTTGATGGCAGAGTCGGTGATGCTCCAGCCGTTATCTTCAGATAATGACAGCGCCGTAAAAGGCTCGCAGAGATCATCCATCGTCGGTGCAGGGGCTTGCGCCATGTCCATTAGATAGGAGGTCTCGTGCGGAGGCTGTGACCCTACCCACACTGCCCAGGTTGGACAAGAAGGGGGCAGTGGTGGCAGGAATGGAGCACCATATGGGCCCTATGATAGAGCCTGCTGCGGTGCGAGTTGAGGAAGCTCTGGTGGCATTCTGGTGTCCAATAGCTGTCCGAAAGTATATGGAATCCTGGATGGGGCACACTGAGCGCTGGGTTGAGGAGGTGACTTGTTGCGCAGTATCAGCCCAAAAGTAAATTGAGACGGTTCCAGCAAATTGGCGTGTTGATGGAGGCATTCAGGAGATGCCAGGCTGGGTGATGTTGTCAGTTCGCTTGCCATTGCACAGCTCCCTTTGCCTGCTTCCGGGTGCTGATCTGTAACAGAATGACAGGACTCTCAGGGAAGACACCTCCCCTCAGTGAGACGGAATGCCTCGATCTTCTTGATGAGGTAATTTATTGGCTCAGTCACGCGCCGGTCGAGAGAGATCCTACAACGGAACTCCCCTTGAGTTTCAAGTTAGGATGGAAAATTACACAAAAAAAAATTTCAGGTGCTAAGGTTTTTGGAATGGATTTAGGTATTTTGAGGGTGCGGAATTCAAAAATCTTATTACTTTTCCTGAATTGGTTCTATTTTGAGATAATGGACATCCATGAAAATAATGCATTCCACCAACGTGAATTGTGTGTGATAATAAATGCAATAGCTTTTGGTGTTTCTTTTGACTCTTTAATAGTGTCTTAGGTAATGAAATGAATGATGAAGAAGAGTCTGAAAATAAAATTAGAGTTGAGTTCACATATGTGTGTTTGCATGTTCATTTATTGCTGTTGTTACTGTGGTGGTGAATATTTACCCAGATCAAATCTGCCAAGTCCT
>JAODKE010004062.1:0-11841 GCA_026779605.1 Mormyrus hasselquistii
CTGACTCATTAGCACAGTACTCAAGCAGGTAGTGTGTGATTTCACTGGATCCACACTGGGGATGACTCAGCTTTATTGTCACACTGTCATGAGTGACGTCAGATGCATTTGGTTTTTCTGGCTTTGATGGAAGCTCAAAATGGTCACTTTTTTTAATCCCATCTTTGTAAAGGTGAATACTTGCCCCTTTGTGCTCATCATTAGGTATGGATGCTGCTATAAAGTGTTTTCTTATTGTCCTTATTTGCCTTTGTAAAATCTATGAAGAGGATTACTTGCTCTTTCATTTTTTCTGACATGGCATCTGAGAGGTAAAACTCACACGGCTCGACATCCTTCCCATCTTCCTCTGTTGGTTCTGTTAGCTTTGCAGTTGAAAGAACCTTTAAGTGACTCCGCAAACAGGACAGATACGGCTCCTCCTTACCCAGTGATGTAAATGCAAAGCACACTACATACTTATCTCTATTTTTGAATATTTCACTTTGAAGCTCACTCTTTGATGCCAGAATCTTTGTGTCTTCCATCATATCAGTGTACATTTGGAGCAGGTTGATTTCTTGGTCTTTGCAGTCCAGCCATTCCTTAAGTTTATTGCTATTGAAGGGAGACTGTTCCTTCTTTGTTAGGATGTTTGCAAGCACACATTCCTCTGTTCCACCTCCACGAATTAATGGTAAAATGCTTGACAAAGATCTCTGAAACACTGATTTGTACTCCAAGCACATATCCTTGAAGGATTTTACCTTTCGTCCAATCTCAGGAAAGGATGAAATAACTTCTCTCTTTGTTATATCATTGCATTGCATTTCTATTTCATTGAAGTCCTCTATCACACTCTCTGTTTCACTTATTAATCTGACACTGATCTGACGCACTAATCTGGCAGCAGAAGAATCTAAGACTTCCAGGGGGAGTAACCACACCCTGACTGGCACAGCGTTTTCCCCATTTTCACCCAGCAGACCTGGAAGTGTTGTGTATACTTTTACGGCATCCTGGAAGGAAACAGGGTTCTGTTTCAGAGCAAAGTCCCCATAGAATTTACAAGACAACTTATCAACAGTAGCATCATCAGTGTCTGTCAGTTTTAAGGAAGCCTCCCCTTCGACTGACAAGCATGGTATTTTCTTTATCATCACTTGCAGGTTCCCCTCAATGTTTTGATGGTCCTCAGTTTCTGACACTTCTCGATCAAAAACAAAAAATGCCTGAGCACCATACAGCACTGCTGTCACCACGTGTGTCGCTATTCCCTGCTCAAACACATATGGGTATTTAACATTTCCTCGTCCAAGGTGACTCATAGACATTTGCATGAATTTTGTAGTTGTTTTATACTTCAGGGTGACACGTGCCTGTTTTTTTGAAACCTTTGTGTCCTTAAGATAGTTAGCAGATCCCTTTACCTCAACCAGTCCCCCTAAAAAACTTGCTTTCAATGAAGCATCAACATCCAAAGCTCCTGCCTTATCCTCTACAGAATCAAATGCAATGACATCAAATTCCGTGTTGTGCTGAATTCTTTCATCTGTGTCTTTTTGAAGGTCTTCATGATCCCACAGTGTAATTCCTGTATAGGGTAATAATCTTGTTAGTGGTTTAAATAAAAATTAATTTTTATAAAGGGAGTCAGGAATAAATTTTTCATGAAATTATGCTAAACTCTCATACCTTTTTCCAGAATTTTTTCTGTATTGTTTGATGAAATAAATAAAACTCATAAACAAGGATTCTTTATTTCTCTTTAATATACACTACTTGCCAAACGTATTGGGACCCCCCTCCAAATTATTGAATTCAGGTGTTCCAATGACTTCCATAGCTACGGGTGTATAGAATCAAGCACCTTGGCATGCAGACTGCTTCTACAAACATTTGTGAAAGAATGGGTCACTCTCAGGAGCTCAGTGAATTCAAGCACGTTAGCGTATTAGGATGCCATTTGTGAAATTTCCTTGCTACTAAATATTCCACGGTCGACTATTAGTGGTATTATAACAAAGTGGAAATAATTGGGAACAACAGCAACTCAGCCATGAAGTGGTAGGCCGCGTAAAATCACAGAGCGCAGAAGTCACCAACTGTCTAGCGAGACAAAAGCTACAGTACAGACCTCCAAACTTCATGTGGCCTTCAGATTAGTTCAAGAACAGTGTGTAGAGAACTTCATGGAATGGATTTCCATGGCCAGGCAGCTGCATCCAAGCCTTACATCACCAAGTGAAATGCAAACCGTCAGATGCAGTGGTGTAAAGCACGCTGACACTGGACTCTAGAGCAGAGGAGACATGTTCTCTGGAGTGACAAATCACGCTTTTCTGTATGGAAATCCGATAGACGAGTCTGGGTTTGGTGGTTGCCAGGAGAACAGTACTTGCCTGACTGCATTGTGGCAAGTGTAAAGTTTGGTGGAGGGGGGGTTATGGTGTGGGGTTGTTTTTCAGGGGTTGGGCTTGGCCTCTTAATTCCCGTGAAGGGAACTCAATGCTGCAGTATTCAAAGCCATTTTGGACAATTTCATGCTCCCGACTTTGTAGGAAGATTTTGGGGATGACCCCTTCCTGTTCCAACATGACAGCGTACAAAGCAAGGTTCATAAGGACATGGATAGGCAAGTCTGGTGTGGAGGAACTTGACTGGCCTCCACAGAGCCCAGACCTCAACCCTACAGAACACCTTTGGGATGAATTAGAGTGGAGATTGCGAGCAAGGCCTTCCCATCCAACATCAGCACCTGACCTCACAAATGCTCTCCTGAAAGAATGGAACATTCCCATAATCACACCCCTAAACCTTATGGACAGCTTTCCCAGAAGAGTTGACGCTGTTACAACTGCAAAGAGTGGGCCAACTCCATATTAAAGTCTATGTATTAAGAATGGGATGTCATTAAAGTTCATGTTTGTATAAAGGCAGATATCCCAATATTTTTGGCAATATAGTGTATAATCTTGTTATTCACAGTTAACTTTAAAGTAGGAATGTACTTTTTAGCCTGTTAACTTTTGTGATATCAATGGTAAACCTGACAGAATCAAGCTTGAATCCATTGTTGGAATGTGAATAATTAGTTCTGACCTAATTGTTGTTGTTGAGCTAACTCAGTCAGTCAGTGCAGTGATTCTAGCATGTAATCAGCCTGTTCTATGCATTATTCTAATACTGATTGCTAGGATCCTCAATCTCTCATCTTACCATGCAGCTGTAGTTCAGCTGGGCTCTTCCATAATGCATTAATTAACCCTGCTCTACCCTGAACTGAGCTCAGATAGCTGCCTGCTACTGTCTCTGGACTGTGAGTCCATGAGTTGGCAGCAGCCAGTGGCCTGACCTCATTTTCCTGCCTTTAGCAGCCGGGCCATTTGTCACAGTCACAGATTCACAGTAATATTAAGAGTTGTGCTGCTTGATCATCTTTTTGTAAGGGTATTTCTCTTTTAAGTTTTTTTGATCCCATTCCTAATTGGATATAATTGTGGCCACTTGCTATATCCTATTCACTTGTTAGATGTTTTTATCTAAAGCAACGTACAGGACAAATCACTCTGCGATAGAAAACTCAGCCCTAGAACTGTTACTGTTCCCTTTACATCAGGGGTGTCAAACTCCAGTCCTGGGGGGCGGGAACCCTGCACAGTGTTTGGTTCACCTTCATTAAAAACACCTGATTCAACTACTTACCTAATTACCACACAATTATTGAGTTGAATCACTTCTGTTGGAACAGGGAAAAAACTAAGCTACACAGGGCTCCATTTAGCTTGATTTAGCTGCTTACCTGGAATGAGGTAATCATTACGGCAATCATACAGCATCCCCAGCTGGAAGGGTCTTCCCAGAGCTGCCACCTCCAGGGGCTTCTTCGAAGCGGCTTCCATGATTTGAGTCATAAACTCTAAAATGAAAGTGTATGTGTCAAGATTAATCAATTTCTTTTTTCCCCCTAATTACATAAAATATTAAACTATACTTGACATATAATTAATAATTCCAAATTGAGCTTTGAGGGCATGTGAACATCCTTTGGGAAAATAAAAAGTCATTGTTATTGTATTGTATTAATAGAATTGGCTAGACTAAAATGGTCCATTAAAATGTGTTTGGGAATCATTTACCTTAGAAATTTAAGTTAATTTAATTTAACTTCATATTTTAATTGAATAGTTTTCTGGTCCAAAGCAAATGAGTTCTCACTGGATTTGAGCTGGCCCAATTAACAAAAAAAAAAAAAGTTTTCTAGTGCAAAGTACATGGTCACCCGACTTACGCTATGGTCACAGGTATGCAGGTGGCTGTTCCGCGTCCCCCTTGCTGCGGCAGATTACTCTCTCGCGGCTGTTTAAATGAATTGCTTATTTTGTAAGTCCACGTAAAATGGTGCTTGGTTCCCGTATAACAGGGAATTTCTAACATCTAGTTGCATGTTATTAAAGGGAGGCTAACAAATAGCAGAACAACAGACCAAAGCATGTTTTTATATGTCAATATTTTCAATTAAAATATCATAGCAGCTGCATACGTGGTTTTGGCCAACCTGCATTAATAAGTCTTGGACCTTTGAAGAACTGGATCTTGTTCTTTCTCTCTGTGTCATGAAGTTGAGCAGAACTGAGTGAAGTTAGCTAACCGAGCAGCACTTTAAATAAAGGAATAATTAACCAAAAAAAAAAAAAAAATTCTAGTGCAAAGTACACAGTACTATTTGCTTCATGTTCAGTGACTCTGAATATTTTCGGTTACTTTTTCTCATTTTGGGAGATCAAAATGTATTGGCCTGTTATACTGATGTAGTGTATTACAATAAATTGTATCTATCAGCCCCACTGTAGTGAGAGATTTGTCACAATCTACAAATACTACAAATACAGTCTTGCGTCAACTTGCGTTTGGACTGGGACCACCGCACAAGTCAACCTGGGTGTACTGTAATGTATGTACTAGTGGTACAATGGATCATAGTTTATCTGTGATTTGTACAGATACCCCCCTCCCCTCACACTACGGTTTGAAACACATGTGAACTGTGGATTAATTGCAACTCTGGCGGAATGGCCGTTTTTTGCAATAGTCTCTTAGATTCTTCTGCTGCCATTTTTTGTTGTCCCTTTAAATTTCCATATGATTACTGTATTTAGAGGTGGGTACTCTATAAAAGTCAGTAGCATTTGGCTGGGGACCCGATGCTGGCATGTTGCCCTTCCAGTCACCCAACTATGATCACAGGTATGCAGGTGGCTGTTCTACATCCCCCTTGTTGCCGCAGATTACTCTCTCGCGGCTGATTAAATTAATCGCTTATTTTGTAAGTCCGCGTAAAATGGATTCGTTGGAAGCTACCATCTTGTAGGCGGCAGTTGGTATGTTCACTCAACTTTATTTTAGCTTAATTGTAACCTCAAAAACAAAAGGACCACAAGAGATCAAAAGCAAACGGGGAAAAACAAACACTAGGAATAAACTAAAGCATGGAATAAACACTACTTGAGAACTAAAAGAACACAGGGAACAGGACTAGGCAGCACATTGTAACAACCACCATATGAGGATGTCTGTGTTTAAGTACTTGTGCTTCCTATTATCGCATGTACCCTTACCTGTGTTGTACGCGTAATCCTGACGTGTTCTAGCCATTGTGTAATTACTCTATCATGTGTGAGCCTGAAGTGGCATGGTGGTGCACTGGTTAGCACTGTTGCCTCACACCTCTGGGACCTGCGTTTGGGTCTCTGCCAAGGTTCCAAGTGTGTGAAGTTTGCATGTTCTCCCCGTGTCATAGTGGGGTTTCCTTGGGATACTCTGGTTTCCCCCCATAGTCTAAATAGGTGTATATGTGTGAGTATGTCCTGCAATGGACTGGCCACCCATCCTGGGTTGTTCCTGGCCTCATGCCCATAGCCATTTCTAGACTCTGGACTCTATTGTGTAACCTCCCTGCATTTCTCTGGTGATCTAGTTTTTAGTAGATTGTTGTATAAGCCACACATTTACTTTGACATGGTTATAAGTACAGCTGCAAATGGCGGAACACATACTTGAGCTCCATAATGCCATTTCAAAGTCTGTCTCCCTCTGTCCACAAGCCTTTGAGCCGTCACTACCTGATCTGTACTGCCTGCCCGATTTGTACCTCACTTATCTGTGCATGAGAAACATTATACTATTATGGCATATTTTATGACTTTGCGGGATTTTCCAAACCCAACCTGACAAAAATGACCATGTTAGCTACTTCGATAGTTCAGACTTTAGTTTTGGGAAACACTTGGATCACAACTCCATAATTCCAGCTATATAAGTTAATAATCCTGAACCTTATCCTGTTGTTATTTCTTTTTAATCTTCGGGCTCGATTTATGGACTGCTTGTGTTCAAAACGTCATAATGGAGGAAAATCCAAGAAGGTGCACCTGGGTGCATTTGAATGGAGATGAGCCATGGACTCAAGGGACTCAAAGACAACAACCCTGAGACACACGGTTCAAAAGTTATTAGCAAAAATGTACATGGAAATTTAGCCTGATGGTGGCGCAATAGGGGTGTATGGATGGATTGACCTCAGGTTTGGTGACTGGATACTATATTATAAAATTAATAATAGTGAAAAATTCTAATGATTACAATAGGTGTCTGGTGCTTGGTTCCGGTATAACAGGGAATTTCTAACACATATATATATATATATATATATATATATATATATATACACACACACACATATATATATATTTATATGTTAGAAATTCCCTGTTAGCACTATTCTAGTTGCATGTTATTAAAAAGAGGCTACATGTGTACTATATTGTCAGAGCAGAAAACCTAATGTATAGGCTATAATTATATTATGTAGATAAGTTAACAGAACATTAGTGCAGTCATTTTCAGTCTGCGTGTCCTAGCCTTACATATGATTTACTACAATTAATGATGTCAGAAAACAAGCATCTTAATAGGGTATTTTATAAATACATGTTGAAGCCATAACAATATTATGTGATAAGAATAATGCATAATTTCTTGAATGTGTATTTTTTGCATTTAACTTTACAACTTGATTTAAAATCTTGAATTAAAAATTGTCATATTATGCCATCTCATAATTTTTTAATTTAAAAAATATATTTCTAGCAAATAGAACAACAGACCAAAGCATGTCACATACGTGGTTTTGACCAACCTGCATCAATAAGTCTTGGACATTTGAAGAGCTGGATCTTGTTCTTTCTCTGTCATGAAGTTGAACAGAACTGAGTGAAGTTAGCTAATCGAGCAGCGCTTTAAATAAAGGGATAATTTTACTTTTGCTTTCACTCTCACAGTTCAGCTGGTCTACTTTAGTTTTTTTGGTCAATGCTACATGACTGATGTTAATAATATAATTTGAGGGTTCACATTCTTTTTTTTCTTTTAGGAATTTATAATTTTAATGTATAATATGCATGTTCAAGTTTTGCACAGTAACAGACTGTCAGATAACAAATAAACCCTGTCATACTGATCGAATCATGCACATTAGCCGTCATTTTGCCATTAGCAGTAATCTGCTTAAAGCTCAGAATGCTGTACTCACGACTTAAAAAGCAGAGCAAAACTATATAATCCACTTTCTACACTCCAAACAATGCATTAATTATCTTTTAAATACAGGCAAAGAATGGAAAACGACAAGACTGCTTTTACTGAAATAATATTGCTAATGTTCACAGTGGGTATATCCAACACAGGATGACCACCGTTACACCCTGCATAATCTTTGTTTAGGTGCTGGAGGAACCTGTTATGAACGCTGGGATCACGGCGACATGGTAAAAACACTGGACTCCAGGTGACGGGAGAATACGGGGTTTAATCAGGAACGGCACAGAAACAGACAGCGAAACATCACAATGTTAATGACCGGACATGGGAAACAAACTGAAACGCGGACTAAATACATTGAACTAATGACAGCAACAGGAAACAGCTGGTAAACACGGGGAATTCACACGGGGTAAATGAGGGGGGCACACGGGAGGATCTGACGAGCGGGACATGACACCAATGAGTCCAAACTGAACGAAGTGGTCGCCACATACTTGGATGTAAACGGTTTTTAAATTTAGAGCTTTTGGTGTTTGAATATTTTTCACAGTGAACGCCAACAATTATGCTGATATAATAAGTAAGGATTATCTGTGTCACAATCGGATCAGATGAAACATTAGATCCTGTTTCATTCTTGACATCATGTTGTGATTAACAGTTAATACTTTCAGTCTTGTT
The DNA here is from genome assembly GCA_026779605.1 of Mormyrus hasselquistii. NCBI lineage: Eukaryota > Metazoa > Chordata > Actinopteri > Osteoglossiformes > Mormyridae > Mormyrus > Mormyrus hasselquistii. The sequence goes on from JAODKE010004062.1 coordinate 8,263, forward strand.
TGGTCTGTTTTGTAGTTTTAGGTTTGAACCCAAGGGAAACATGCTTTGAAAGAAAGATTTTTAAGGTCTTTTATTTGAATACTGACAAAACAAATCCATTGATGATGAACCTGGTCATTCAGTAGATTCATGTACTCAGCTGACTTCACTTTATTGCTGCATAACGTTGCTGAGCTGTAATAATGATCCAGTCATTGGCTCTTAAGTATTTGCTGATATGTATTCAAATGGCAACATTTTTTGGCCAGTGAGTGTATATATACACTATAGATGAGCAGCTACTAAGGGCAATTCAGAGGAAGTATACATTCACTTATAGTTTCCCCCATAAGTGATACATTCCCTAGTTACACCTTTGTTGGTGAAATGAACAACTTTGAGCTGAAAAGTTGAAAAGTTAATCAAAATTGATTAAAGCATTATTATGGTTATAGCCAGATCAGGTTAAATTTGTAGCCAAGGTCCCTAGACAGTGAAAGCTTTACAATCTGAGACTATTGCTCAGTAATGAAATTATATATCTAAACAACAGGGGAAAATAAAGAGAAAGTGTGGTGATCCTCAGACCAACAGTGTTTCAGGCGGAAATAAATCCCATTTTTGTAAAGATATAGCAAATGATATTCAGATGATTGTGACATTTGCAGATGGACAAATACTAACATTTTTAGAGATGATGAAAAAGAAAAGAAAGTATCCCTGTTTAAGGTTCAGCAATTCTACAGATTCTTTAGATGATGGGTGTGTTGTGGAAAGTATAACCTCTCAGTATCTTAAATCAGATAACGTCCTTTATTTAGCAATCAGCAGGGCGATAAAGATATGTGTGCAAAGTTGAGCCTTAGATAAGGCAAAAAAATGGAGAACTGCCCTTTGTCTCATTCTTAAAAAGAGAGACACTCTCCTGATTCCACACACCAATGAGCATAAAGTGCCAGAGCATAAACATTGTCTTATAAGCACCTGGAATTTCAAATCAACATGAAGCAAATGCAAAGATGGTTTCAAATTACAAATCAGCTTCTGTTGTTTACTAAGCGATAAAAAAAGAGATGGACTTGGCTCCATGGGTTAGGTAACTGTGTCTCTGATCGGGTGGCTGCAAATTCAATTTGATACCTGTCCTGTCCTGTCATGTCCTGTCCTGTCATGTCATGTCATGTCCTGCCTGATCCATTCATCTCCTCCCGGCGACGCTTGTTTGTCTTACTTCTCATTCCTGTCCTCATGTTAATCATTCCCAGCTGCCTCTTGTCTGATAAGATAAGATAAGATAAGATAAGATAAGATAGGCCTTTATTGATCCCACAGTGGGGAAATTTGTGTGTTACTCCCTCATTAAATCAAATCAAATTCAAATTTTATTTGTCACATACACAATCTATCACGAGCGCAGGGAAGGACGAGGCAGGAACGAGTGAATCCACAGAGACTAGGGTTTATTACGCACATAACATTAATGACAGAACTAATGGGACTGAACTCAGATGCGGACTAAATACACAAGACAAGCTGGCAGTAACAAGGAACAGGTGAAAGCAATCAGGTAGGAACATGAGGTAACGAGGTGGGCGTGGCACACACAAGGATCGGACGGGGCTGGGCGTGACAGAACCCCCCCCAAAGGCGCGCACACTGGGCGCACCCGAGGGGAGGTGACGGACGAGATGAGAGGCAGGAGCTGAAAAACAAAAGCAAAACGTCAACAAGGGACTGGGAACATAACAGAAACACAGAACAGGCACGGGGGCAGAAACCAAGACAAGACCTGACAGAGAACAGGAAACGCAGACAGACAGATCAGCAAGGGAGACAGAGTGGGAACAGAGAATGGAACAACAACGGGGCGAGGAGTGCACGGAGGAGGAACAGAGGGACGAGGAGCAGAGACAGGAGGAACAAAGGAAGGAGGCGGACCAAAGGCGTCCTTTGTTCTGTCCCACTCAATGACAAAATCACCATTGCGCTCCTGCACAAGGCCCTTAACCCCAATAGCTCCAAGGGCGCTGCATACTGGCTGACCCTGCATTGGGATCCCAACCTTGCTCTCACCTGTATAATTATCTGTGTGTCTCATGGAGGGTAAGATGGAATAGGTGACAAGATCATTTCTTCAATAAAAATATCATTATTCTATAAGATGGGGATCCTGTTCCATGGAGGGCTGGTGTCATTGCAGATTATTGGGATGCCGTCTCAATCAGCCAATAATAACAGTGGTTCTCATCTCCAGTCCAGGGGGCCCTCTGTTATTGGCTGTTTGAAAGGTCATCCCAAAAACACGCACCCGCCCTCCATAGATCGGATTCCCCACCCCTGCAATAAGACACATTTAGACAGTAAAATGTAAACATGGACATAAGACAAAAAAAAATCATTTGAAGACTCCATTCACCCTGCACAGCCACTTTCCTCCCTTCCAGCAGACATCACACAAACATCAGCACTCAAACTAAAAGCTGCAGAAACTGTTCACATTCTGTCACATTTGGGGGCATTTTACAATAATTTGTTAAGATCTATTTGGGCCGTTCATACCGAAAACCGTTTTTTTTACCGGTTTAAATTGCCTACACAACGTTTGGAAAGTAGGGCAGCTGGAAACTGTTTAAATTCATTTCTCCTTCCAAAACAATTTCTTTTCCGTTTGAAGTGTTCACCCAACAAGACACTTTGCAGACACACACTGCAACCAACCAGCGAGAAAACCATGAGAGGTAATAAATACTTACCTTTTCCGTTTTGAGGTAACGTTGTTAAAAAAGTGATTTCTGATTTGTAAATCAGTGGTGTGACTAACCACTAACCAGTGCTAACCACTGCACCACCATGTCGCCCCTAAATATATATTATAATTATTAAATTATTAATATTAAATTATATATAAATAATATAATTTACAAATCAGAAAACACTTTTTGTGAAGTCTTGGAGTTGCTAGTGGAAATGACCTTGTTTTCCTGCCTGCTTCATGCCACAATGTGACAGAGATTCTTCTTCTCGGAAACACAGTGGCTAGGAATTCCTGGAAACAGAAAGTGAGTTAGGGCAGCTGCCTTCATGTATTCCAGTGTAAATGATAAGTGAAAGTGAAAGCTAGCATAGGAAGTGTGTATAAAACCAAGCCCAGCACCCAAGTGCTGAACAGTTTTAGCTGAGAAAGCAGGACAGTAGGAGACTTTCATTTGCTAAAAAGGTAAGACCTTCCACATGCCTCCAGATTTACTTGGTTAATATAATATTATAGCTTTAATGAAGGGGTCTCATACATTTTACAGTGAAAGCTACTTTTACAAAGAAAATAATGCGGGTGTTGGGGTGGGGGTGGGGGGCTCTAGTAGCTTGTGGTTGATTTGTTGGTGAACAGTTTTTTAAATATTTCTTTTTATTTAATTACCCAGGTAGCATTCCCATATGGGAAAGACAGGGGCCATCTGGGCTGGCCCAGCTCACATTTTACCCACGTGGGGCCCATATGGGGCTGAGCGACATGGGTCTCATGTGGGCAGGACCTGGGCAAACCCATATGGGTTAAACGTGGGCTGAACGACATGGGCCCCATGTGGGCAGGACCTGGGC
>JAODKE010004064.1:0-11815 GCA_026779605.1 Mormyrus hasselquistii
AGATTTCATACAGACACTCTGAGGTCATCCCTTACCCCAAGCAACAAACACTTCAACAAGTGTGGCAATGTGTGCCATGTGATGATCCATCCTGTCCAGTATTTCCAGTGCTTTGTGGGGACTGGATGGATGGATGGATGGATGGATGGATGGATGGATGGATGGATGGATGGATGGTTTGTGGAATTTGAGGTGTAATGAGCTTTTAGATTAGGGAATGAGTCAAATATCTGTCTGTTATAAATAATTAGACCTGGGTAGAAATAAAATGATTTTTTTATGGGGCAATATGTTAAAAAATACCAATGCTGGTCATACAGGCCCTTTATACTGGGAGAAAGGAATCGTACCCCTAACCCTAACCATACCTCTAACCATAACTTCGGTCACACCAGCAATCGCTGACCACCAGACCACCACCCATGATATCTGTACATGGCTGAAAGAGTCCCGCCTCCTCCCTTTGATGGAAGGTGTATGTGTGGGACCTCAGATGTCTTTCCTTAATTCCCCATGGATTATACCGCTGTGCCCTTTGGGATTTAAATCGTCTCGCCAGGGATGAGAAACCCGCCCATTCTTAGAGTTATTACAGGATTTCTGCAGGCTCAGTGGAAACTGCCGGAACAGAGAGAAAGGTGCCGCTAGTTCTGCTTTATATTTCACTTCAGATTGTCGTTAATTAAATGTCATCTCTTTATAGGTGAGGAGCCTTTAATTCTAAATTCATGATTAGCCTTATTTTAAGCACTTTTGTAGGAGTGATTCCTGTTTTATGCTGCCCCTTCAGAGCAAACATAAATCATATGCATATCGTTCCCTTTACCCATTTAATATCACTTTTTCTTTGCTTTTTATCACTTTGAAGATGATCCTCCCTCTTGAAATCTATGATGGTGCCAAAGTGTGTGACGTCCAGTGACTGGTGTGTGACTTGACTCCTCATCCTGGGTTGTGCCCTGTCTTGCACCGAAGACCCCCCCAAGACCCTAAGTAGGACAAGCAGTTTCAGAAATTTGATGGATATATTATTTAATATACAGAGGCTCCTCTACGTACGAATGAGTTACGTTCCGAACGGCCGTGCTTACTTGAAATGTTTGTAAATCCTTATTCGACATCATTTTAAAGGTATATGTAAATACAAAGAACTAGGATGGTGGGAGCACACACGCTACGCTGCTGTGCGGCGGGGGTAGCGGCCAGAAGTTGTACTAGGCGGGATTCACACACAGAAAAAAAAAATTGATGTTTCAGACAGGAAACGGGAGCCTGAGGATCACGATATGGACTTACAGTCCTCTTCGTTCGTATGTCTGAAAGTTCGTAAGTTGGGAGTTCGTAAGTAGAGAAGCGTTTGTATATGTTTATTTAGTAAAGCTTTAAGTGTACCTTCATAATGCATTCATTATGCATCCATAGAACATTCAGTGCACCTTCATAATGCATTCATAAAACATTCATAAGCAGCATGCAAGTACACCTTAACATCTGCCATTTGGTCCATAAGCAAGGCCCATATTTCCAGCTGCTCTTGGTACTGACCCTGATCTCTCTTTGGATCTGACCCTGGTCTCTGAACTATATGCTGCATTGCCTAAAAGAAGTAAAAATTCCTTTATTGTCATTCTTCTGTGGTAACAGACTCCTAAGGAACACACCAGACTTTATGCTCTAGATCAATCAAGGTTATCTTATGCAGAAATCGTGAAAAAAGACATGATCGCTTAATTTGTCGCGTTTATATTTTTGTGTGTCTGATGACTGTGTCTTAAGATTATTCTGTTTTACCTCATTGAATGAGCTCATCTCATATGGCACTAAATGTGATGGTACAGTAGTTTGGTGTAGAACCTGTGGGGTTTGGTTACCATCAGCAGCTCAGCGTGGATAAAAACCAGTGAAAAGGCTTTAAAAAATCAACACAGCGAGATGCCAACCGCGTCCTAATGATGTGCTTCAAGCTCAGAAGAGGGTATTGGGATAAGCTGGAGTGATGACCATCATGGAGGTGCTTGAGGAAAGAAAGAATCACTCTGGCTGGCAGAGTAATGGGATGGATCTGGACAGGGAAGCTTATAAATGCGTGCTGAGCCGGGTCAGAGCTTCATCCAGGCGACTCCACGCCGCCGGAGAGAAGCCAGCAGGCTGCATGCACCGTGGAGATGAGGAGGGGGGAGGGGGCAGCATGCTGGGCTTCATTGGTGGTATTTACCACCACTCAGACCATGCATTTCTGCATCAGTCACTACATTACATATTAAATGAGCTCCCTTCTTACTCAGGAGATGCAGAAGCGCCATGTTCTGCTGACTAACTAACTACCATCTTCGGACTGGCTGGCTATTTATTTAGAAAACTCTGAAAGTCAATTTCTGGGTCGGGCTCCACAAACAACAAACATGCCCAGCCTGAGACTATCACCCCCCCCCCTCCCCTTGTACCTCATGTTTGTCAAATTACTGAGCTTTTTAACACGCACTGCGATTTTAAAACGAGTAGGTCACGCCTCATATCTGTCAGACGTAATTTGATGGTTCTTGCTTCTTATGCATCATTTTCATTCGTAGTGCTGGAGGTGGCAGAAAACAGAAACGAGAGCCGTTATGTCACTGGAGAAGGTCAAACGACAGCAAGGGGAATAAATCATTAAAGGCCCAGCGATCAGAAGTTAGTGGCAACACTCATTACTGTCGGGGTGCCTGGCAACTGGGAAGGAATCAAAAGGCGAGGCATGGGGGGGCAGGGGCTGATGGGAACCGGGAACAGGAGGCCCCGCAGGGACAGTCATGTCTGGAAATGAAGGTGTGGACCGGGCTCAGTCTTTCTGGGACATTTTTTATTATCATTTTACCGGCTTAATAAAAGCATATTGTGTTTTTAGGAAAGCACAGGCAGTCATTCCTTTTGGCAATTGGGGGTTAGGGGTCTTGCCCAGGGTTCCACTAATGACCACTCTGCCAACTCTGGCATTTGAACCAGCAACCTTCTGATTATAAGCACGATGTTCCAAACTACTGAGACACATACTGTGCTCTTAGCCTGAGCTTCCCAGTATAGGCTGAGGGTCACTGAGAAGCAGATCAGCAGCAGGAGAGTCTCCAGGGGATTAACTGTCCAGCAGAATCAGAGGGAAGCGTTCGCCATGCGGGCAGATCACAATCACAGTGCCACCCTGTGGAAGGGAGGACTGGCGGGGCCACAATCGAAGGATGAAAGCTCCTCAGGCCCTAACTTAAGCCGCACGGCAGGTCCTGGTGACAATTAATAGCATCTGTTTGAAAGTACGGGTAGGATGAAGCAGTGTCAGAAAGTTCCAGAAGGAATGTGGAAAGGACAGGTGGACTTGATTTCGGCAGTGTTTTCTAGAACTGAGGGAAAGTCACCCACCTGACCCACCACTATGTTAACATGCGAGTGTGACTTGCGAGAGCAGCGCTGGGGACAAAACTGGAGAGGAAAAAAACTGCTGGATTCTTTACTCTGGACACCGTCATTCAAATTTTGACTATCAGACAAACAAACATCTGAGCAGAGGAGAAGGAAGAGAAGAAGAGGAAGCCAAACTCGGTCATGCAACCCGCTGGATTCACAGAACATCTCAAGGAGTCTTTCTCTTCATTAACTGTAACACATTCAAAGACTGAGCCACAGACATTAATGAGTTTGCAGAGGCAATTACACAATGTGTCCAACACTGTTTAGCAAGGACTGAGGCTTTGTGGTGTTTCGTCAAAACATGGATCCACAAAGCTGCTGGTGAAGGAGGGGATTTGGCGACACGGCTGTCTGAGCAGGATATGGGGAGGTTCTTCAGCAGGATCAAAGCCTATAGAGACTCTGGCCCCGACAGCCCCGGAAGCACCACTGACCCATCTTCACTGATATCTTCAACGTCCCCCTCTCACCCTTCACAGCACCTTTGAACGTCAGGACAAAAAGAGCATCTCTGCCAGGATGTCATTCATCAAACTGACCTTCAAGATCGTCGCTGACAAGTTCCTGAGCCGGGCATCGGGAAGTCCATCTGCAGTTGTTCTAAACTCCCTCTTTGACGGAAAGTAGGAGGAGAAGATCAGGAACAAAACATCAAGCTCTCTGATCATCAACACAAGGAGCCAAAGGGCTGTTGCCTGAGCCCAAGCTGTGTGTCCAAACACAGGGGCAAACATATAATTAAATTTGATAATACCACAGTAATCGGTCTCAGCAATCACAGAGTTCCTGTGTTTCCAACTGTGCGTCTTTGGGCTGCAGGAGGAGCCCCAAGTGATCAGCATGAGAACTTGCAAAAAAACAAAAGCTTAGCAGTGAAGGTGATGGACACTGCAGAGATGAATGTGGTCAGCAGTGAGAAGGTGATGGACACTGCAGAGGTGAATGTGGTCAGCAGTGAGAAGGTGATGGACACTGCAGAGGTGAATGTGGTCAGCAGTGAGAAGGTGATGGACACTGCAGAGATGAATGTGGTCAGCAGTGAGAAGGTGCTGCCTCTAAATGCTTACAGCTTTAATGAGAAAACTTCTCAGAATAACAATTCCCCATTAGATTCTTATATTACTTCATAATCACAGCAAATGAGTATGAATGACTTTCTTCCTGATACTCTGGAGGCTCCCAGACTGTCAATGCATCTTTAGCTGTCATACTATCGTAGAGCCAAACCTAAATCTGTGATTAAATCTTCCATGACTTCAAACATCACAGAATTCAGTGTTGCATCCCACGGTAACGTCTTGCAGCGGCTTCTTTTCCATTATACTGATCTACAGTAATACAGTACAAATACAAGAACTCAAGTCTGTGGTATTTCCAACATTTCTGCTGGTCTCTTTTTGCCCACACGATGCGTTGTGGGGTTGAATCCCACCTCTGTGCTGTGTGTGTGTGTGTGTGTGTGTGTGTGTGTGTGTGTGTGTGGTCGCTGGACGTGCCCCAGCTTTGCGCCCCCCCACCCTCCAAAAAAAGGCCTTGATCAAGAAAACCAGCAGGAAGATAGATGGGCAATAATGATAAACCAGACAGGCCTTCAGGTGGCGCCATGTACATAATGCATGCAAACTAAATCATCTTCTTAAGCATGAACGTTTCGCTAAACAGCTATTAAGCGCAGCCCTGTATTTCATTCTCAGCCGCTGCTCTTTGCATGTATAATTTATTTATGTTTACAAGCCCCGTCGTCGCCCTGAGCGAGTCGCCTCACCCGTCCTCAGCGTAACGCCCCAGACGTCCTGCTCGCTCACTGTGCAAACACAAAGGTCATCTTCAGGCAGTAAACAAGGATCCTCCCTCACGCACAGCCACTCAGCTGTCTGTCTGCTCCTTCCATTTATTTACTGATTCACTTTACCTGCTGCTTTCTGTTTAAATATTTACCGATCGCCAGCTTTTACTGATACGTTTTAATTTGTGTCGCTTTCAGCAATGCAACAGCCTCATAAATGGCATATAAGTAACAACAGTATTTACCACCAGTCAAACCACACATTTCTGTGGGGCCCTGAGGTTTGGGGACCTGCAGATGCTACGAACAGTCAATACTCTATTGCTCCCCCTGCAGCTGGGAAGATAATTCATTGTTCCTGAAGCTGCAATTGCGAGAACAAGGCAATTTAGCAGTTTCATGAATTCCTGATTGACTTTCTGCTCTGTTGCGTGTCACTCTCCTGTTGGAGGTGTGGTTCGATTGGGGCACAGAGGATTGCCAGAGGATGGAGCCTTGGGGTCCCCTGTTGGCCACACATACTAAGCTAATATTAAGTAAATGTATTGCTTATTTAGAAGGCGCTGAAGCAGCATGTTTCCCTAACCAGCTAGCTAGTATCTTCTGGCTGTACTTCTTAGCTATTTATTTAGCGTGTAAAACATCTTGGGGGCGGGGGGGGGGGGGGGGGGGATAACATCTCAAGCCCTTTAAGTAAGATCACATACACATCCTGTGTGTTTTTACAAATGGATGTGCACAGTGGGTACTTTAGAATTGGTATCTGTGATGCTGCATGAGTAAGAAATGCAGTATCTGGTGTGATTTAGTGTTAGGTGGGTGAAGTTAGAGCAGAGTATCAGTCAGGCATTGAAAAGTCTGCCAATTCCCTTCTCCGCTCCCCCTACAGAAAGACACACTTCATTTATTTAGCGGATACTTTTGCACAGAGCAGCATGCATTTTTGAGGAAGCGGGGTCAGCCGGTCCCTAGAGCAGCGTTACTCAAATCGCGGTCCTCGAGGTCTGAGCACTGCTGGTTTTCCAGCCTTCCTTTACCTGTCAGTCAGCTGGGGGTTCAGGGACCCAATGCTAAAACCCCATTGTCAACCCTGGGATTTGAACCAATAACTTTGACACAGAGCCCAAACCCGCGGAGCCACACGTCACCGCTGAAGCCACGAGCCAGTTTACTGTCACAGCGTCTCATACGGCATAATCAGCGGCCCCATCTGTGCAAAGAGCACGACAAAGCGTGCAGCACATTGGCTGCTATTCTACTAGGATCTGTGGCGCGTTTTGACATTTATATGCTGGGTTTAAGAGCATCCAGCAGCCGGACAGCAGGGAGGCGCGGAAACAAACAGCCGCAGGGCAAAAACGCATCAGCTGTGTGTTTGCTGGAGCTCAAACGGCGAGAAAATCACCGTCATCGCTGTCATGTCTCAGATGAAGCTTCTTTCATTCCCATTGTTTAAGACACCTGCAGGATCTGACAATGCACCATTGTCTACATTCCAAATCCGTATTTCAAACATTCCAATCACAATGTGTCCTTAGTACAGTTTTTATATGTAAAATTGTGTATACAGCTGTCATGACAAGATGTCCCAATATAATAAATACCATTGAGAACATGATTTATGATTAAATATATGCAAGTCGTGTGAAAAAAATGACACCCAATTATATATACATTCATTCATTCATTCATTCTCCAACCCGCTTTATGCTATTGGGTTGCGGGGGGTCCGGAGCATATCCCGGAAGCAACGGGCATGAGGCAGGGGCCAGCCCATCGCAGGGCACACTCACACACTGTTACCATTCACTTACACATGCACACCTATGGGCAATTTATTAACTCCAATTAGCCTCAGCATGAAAAATGGAAAATCTTTTTCCAAATCATATCTGTAGATAAAGGTGATGTAACTGCATCACCTATGCAAAAACAAGAAACAAATTCACTTAACAAAAGAAATTAACTAAGATGCCAATTCCTACTGAGGGAAAAGTCAGGACACCCTGTGCTTACAAGAGAGAAATGGAGCGTTCTGGAATGGTAATGTCAAAGCCTGGATCTGAATTCTATTGAGTTGCTGTGGGATGATTTGAAGCAGAAGTGCATGCAGGACACCCTTCAAACATCACATAACTTAAGGAATTCTGCATTGGAAAGTCGAGAAAACTTCCTGCCAGTCGATGTCAGAGATAAATGGTTATAGGAAACGTCTCACTGAGATTATTTCGGCCAAAGGGGGAAATACTAACTAAAATTAGGGCACAGGCTGTACTAACCTTTTCCTCAGTAGGAATTGGCATCTTAGTTAATTTCTTTTGTTAAATAAGTGAATTTCTTTCTTATTTTTGCATAGATGATGCAATTCCATCACCTTTATCTACAGATATAATTTAAAAGAAGATTTAATACCGATATGTTGATATTTCTTAATAAAGAACTAAATATTTAATGGAGTGCCCTAATTTTTTCACATGACTGTAGATGTTAGGGCCATGCTCAAGGGCCCAACTGTGAAATCACTCCTCCACTGTGGGGATTTGCGACCTTCAGATTACGTACTGCACTAACATGGACCAGTGGAATGCTACTTCTTCAACACACTCGTATGTCAGGTTTCACCTGATCCAGCCACATTCTTTGGCATTTAATTCTGAGGCTCATAGTGAATAGTGTACGCAGATTGAGAGATGCGGACGTAGGTCAGCAGATGTAACGCTTAGTGTAACAGGAGCAGGAGAATGGGCAGCACTGCCAGCCATAGAATGACCCCCCTGTCCATATCTAACTTGTAATTCAGTATGGATACAGTAATCTATATGTGATGGACAGCTACTATATCGAGATACGGCCAGATTGACTTGTGCCCGGTGGTGCCAACCCCAAATGCAGACGCAAGCCAACACAAGACAGCACTTCATAGAGCTTATAGCTATTAAAGGTTTTATATTCAATCTGCTTTAATAACGAGATTTAAGTTAAAGGTGTGTTAAAGGGCGACTGACTTGGGTGTTAATGTTTAACTTGAAAATATACCGCAAATATTGTAAGAAAAGCTCCGTAGTGAGAAAAACAAGGCAAATTCCAGCTCTTATATCAATGCTTAGCCTTTTTTTAGCTCGTAATTTGTAGAAACCGACTTGTAAAGGCCTATAGAGTCTGCGTCACTCTCCATCAGAAACACAGTTCACAAATGACTGACTGAAAGATATAAGTGAGCATTGAGCTTCTTGGTTATTGGACAGAGGCTCTGCTGCTTTTAGAGGGATAAATATTTGTTACTGGATCATTAATTTGTCAAAAAATTGTAACGCAAGCAGTACAACAGAGATATGTATGAATGCATAAATTTTAGGCTCACACAGAAACAAATCCTGAAAAGTGAACCGCTTCCTGTCAATAGACTTCATGCCTTAACTATAGCATCCTCAAGGGAATTAACCTTCTAATTGGTCCATAAATGCCATTAATTGCAGACATTGTGTTAAATTAAGGGCAGCTACAGGCCAATTGCGGTAATTTGAAAGGCCTGGCTGCCGGCCTAGACAAGCATCACTCACGTTTTCCCTTGTCATTACCACAGCAGGGACACGGGCAGCTTCCTGGGGGAGTTAGGGTGGGCATGAGGTCTGAACCATGGCAATGTTTATTTCCGGGTCCAAAGAGCGAGGCATGGCATCAGTTATCCTCATCATTAGTGTAGCAGTACCACAGCCAGCCTGTAGGGGGCAACGGTGAGGGCATGAGCTTTGAGCGGTGCTGTCGATCATTCAGACACGGCGCCAGTTACCCCCACACATCAGGGGGAGAACTCAAGATGTGGGAGCTGTTGAGATGATAAGGAAAAAGTGCCAGAGTGCGAGAAGGTCGGGTAGACAGGAGTCAGGGGACATTAGCCTTCAAATGAAGCTGGCAGCTGAGCGGGGCTGCGAGATAATTAGCCTGGTGTCTGGCGTCTGTGAGGGCCTGCGAGGCGCTTTAATTAACGCAGAAAGGTGAAGGAGCCTCGGCGGAAGCAGAGTGCAAAAGGAGCTCGTCAAATTCAGCATGCACGGCCCATCTCACTAAGGGAGCTAACCTTTTTTTTATATCTCTTTTTATATTCTTCTGTGAGCCAGGGAAATGGAGGATATCACCTTAAAGACTCACGCCATGGTCAGGCGACTTCAGGAGTGGTACAAATGGTCAGAACTGACTCCCAAACTACACTGAGCATTAACTCTGAATATACACCTATGTGCTGAAACAGAGAAACTAGCGGGCAGATCTTACACATGGTGCTACGGCACTACTGCATAAATTGCATTTTGCATGTTGATCAATATCAAATTAAGTGATGTTTATTTGTTACTTCTCTATGCTGTACATAAATGTTTTTCATAATTGGTGCCCAGGAAATATGAGTGTTCCTTAATAACAAGCAGGCGCGGTCGATAGACGCCTTCTGAACCTAATAACTCAAACTTCACCTCTCTGGCAGCTGCTTTGCCGCTTTAAGTCTCAGCCTGTTTTGTACTGTTATGTGTGAAGCATTCAGAAAGTCAGACGTGTGACTATGATCTGATTCGCTGTTTTCTTGCCTGAGCTCTGATGCGCCGCTTGGCAGTGCACGGTACCCACTCGTCACAGTCGGGCTGCAGAATGCTGGCAAAGCATTGGAATGCTCTGAGGTGGCTTGTAAGGTTAGGGTTCTGTACTTATTATCGGATGGTCGCTAGTTCACATCTCACTGGGCTCTTTAGCGAGGCCCTTAACCCCAGATTGCTCCATGGACTAACTGACCTTGTTTTCTCAGAAATATATCACTTGCTAAAAAAAAAAGCATCTGCTTGATAATAAATATAATGCGATTTGGAACAAGCTTCATGTTGTGTTTAATGGGATCTAACAGCATGAGCCCATGCAAGGCCAGAGGCTTTGGATATGGTATTTTGAGCAAAAGCACGCAATCAGGCACAAGTCAAGTAGAGAACATTCCCTCGCACATCCGAGTGCCATTGATGGTCAGGGGGATCCCCTGCTGTTACATCCAGTCCACCATGACTGCAGGTATCAAAGATAATCTACAGTGAACCTGGATTAAGCATCACCCTCATCATGCTTCATCTGAAGCTGAAGGGAAGATCTGCAAGGGGGATGGACCAGGACCTGGGGATCTTCAAGGATGCTTTAGAAGCTTGCTACCTAAAAAGAGGGGGCGCTCTGTAGGTATCCCTCATGTCATCATCATCATCATCATCATACCTCGTGTACTCTTAACCCTCATCATCATCATCCTCCATATAGTCATAACCCTTAAGTAATAACCATTCTTCACATATCCATAACCCTCATGACATCATCAGCCCTTATGTCATCAGCCTCATGTCTTCATTGTGATCATCCTTCGTGTAATCATCGCCCTCCTGCAGTTATTAGTGCTTTTTCACTACAATTGTGCTTCTGCTAATTTGTTGATGACCTGAACTTACATGTCCTGCCCAAGGCACTGGTGAATCAGCTTTTACTTCACGAAAATCCAAGGAGAGCATGTGAAGAGGAGATCTACACTGTCCAGGAGTCTACAGGGAACATACGTGAAATTACGTTTATGTTTGGTAGCAATGAGATCCTTTTGTCCACCTCCATTTCAAAATCCCCAATACGCCAATCAGCACAGAGCAGAGATCCTGCCGCTTCTGCTTTGCTTTTCTCGTTCTCTGTTGGTCTGTGCGGCGGAGGTCAATGCCAGCAGAGTCCACTATGTGGCAGCAGAGCGCAGCGATACTGGGGCTGCGAGAGCGATACGCGTGCAGGACAGCGATGAGCCTTTCTCTGTTTCCGAGTGAAGGCATCCAGCATCTCTGAATTTGGAACCGCACAAGGCAGTGAACATCTATTTAAAATAGCCTCCAGACTTCATTATCCTTTTCTAAGCAGGGTGTGGATATCTCAGAAGCGAAAGCTAAACCCTTCATCTGGTGCCTGAGAGAGATCACTTTGTAACGTCCAAGGTGTTGCTGTAGTTAAAATGTAGTTAATGTAGCTAGCCCACCCCCTTGCCTCAGGTGTTTCAAAACCTAAATAAAGAGCTAGCCCACATAGCGAGTAGAATCAAAAGATAGTAGCTAGCTAGCCATTTAGCAGTACATTCTGCTTCATCCACCTATTCATCCATCCATCTGTTATCACTTGTCTTATTCAGGGTCACAGAGTCCAGAGCCTATCCCAGAAGCTACAGGCACAAGGCAGGGAAAAACTCAGGATGGGGGCCCAACCCATCACAGTGCATGCATGCCGCTTCAGCATCTCCTAAATAAAGAATGTGGTTGTTTAATATTTAGTGTGGTGACTGTTTGTGGCCAACAGGGGGCCCCCAAGCCTCAATCCTCTGGTGATCTTCTGTACCTCATCCAAACCACACCTGTGGCGAGAGAGTGATCCCCGGCAGAGCAGATATTCAATCAGGAATTCACAAAACAATTGTCCTGCTATATCACTTGTGGTTTCAGGAACGCTTAATTATCTTCCCAATTGTGGTGGTGGCGGGGGGGGGGGGGGGGGGGGGCGGGGGGGGGGGGGGGGCTTTTTTTCCAAAAGCATTAGGGCAGG
>JAODKE010004067.1:0-11779 GCA_026779605.1 Mormyrus hasselquistii
AGGATGCTTCCTGGAGGCCTCCCTGGTGAGGTGTTCCGGGCATTGTGTACAGAATGCATTTTGCGAGTGATAGCAAGTCATTTTGTAGACAAAATGAATGTCGTGAAGGGTACTTTTGTGGACGAAATTGATCTTCTATGGAATCACGCAATGCTTTTGTGGAACCACGAAAAGCATTTTGTCCACAAAATGATTGATTTTGCCATTAAATAATGCTTTTTGTGGCACAGAATGTATTTTGTGCCCGAAAATGAACGCTTGACACTTGCCCCATATAGAAGCAGGAAGAATTTCATTGTATGACATTTGGTGATGGCTTCTGCCCACCCAAGGCCTGCCTGAGTTTGGAAACATAAATTAGGGTAATACTGAGTGGCACAGAGTGACTGCTACTTCAAGTAACTAAACTCAAAAACGGCTGCAATTCTATTCACTGCCTCTTGTAGGTGAAAACCCAGAAAGATAAGTCTGCGCAGTCAGCTCACAAAAAATGAAATAATAATTCGGCCGAAAGCCCATTAACCGATACCTGCGCAAGCATATATGATCGAGCGAAGCCAACCCGCGGTACGCAACTAAATTCCCCTCCCAAGATATTAATACCAAACTCAGCACAATCAGAAACACAGTCCCCAGCTCACAAATAGGTCACAAATCCTAGGGTTGACCAGGACTAACACATTCCACCGCAGATATTACTTTCTCATAACAAAAACGTCGTTACTCCACATATACGCATCACATATACAATAACAATAACAGTGAAACAATATTATACAGCAAGCAAAACTATTTTCCGTTGCAGGCCTGTTAAATATCGTTGGCGCGCTTTACTTCACCCCTACTGGGCATCCAACAGTCTTGTACTCACTACCCTAGCGAAGCTTGAAAGAATCACACGTCCAAGGGATCCGCACTGCAGCAATCCAGCGTTGCCGGAGTAACTGCGGGCTCTCCCGGCAGCCGCGCAGTGCTATCCGGTGAAATGGCGTCTTGTCGCTGCAGGCCTCAGAGAAACACTTGCTTGCCCCAAGTCAGTGACTCATATCTCCCCAAAATCTCCCTGTTTATGCGGAAACCTTTGGGAAGTAAACACTGATAGTCTTAACTATCACAATTCCTCTAAACCAAAAAGAAATGGAGGAAAGAGGAGAGAGAAAAAAAAACTGTGCAGTAACTACTTAGCCGCGTTACAAGCACTAGCCTCAGTGTAACAAAAAAGAAAACACCTGGTACTTCTTCAGGAGCCGCACTCGCCCAGCGCTTTGCCCCTCCGCTAACGGCAGGCTAAACTCATATTAACCAGTCCCCAGTAACTACCCAACCAGGCATAATACGCTTAGTGAGCCAAAAAAGAAAACTAATGGAACCGCTCAGCGCGGCTCTTTTTCCCTTTCACTCTTCCCTGCCTACACCTCTCGTCCCCTCTCGGAGCTATTCATCCCCCCAGCTCCACCCTCTCACCCACCATGAGAGAGGAAATCCCAACAGACTTGCCCGTCCTCCAATCACAGAGCGGCTTAGCAATTCCAGCCCAGCCATACAGCACTCCACATCCGTTTCGCCAATACGTCCCCTCCAGACTACGCTATGGCGAACGCATCCTTTAACCCAGCCTTAAAGGAGCAGACACCCTAATAGGGCATGGTTTAAATGAGCTGGCCTAAACCCGGGTTACACACACAATATTAAAAAAATCACCTTATGGGACTTTATGGGCTTTATAGGCTTTTCTGACGATTATATGGAGTCAGGTCACCGGGCAACAGTCTAAACAGGGATGTCCAGACCTCCCTCTCACCAGTCACCTCCACCAGTTCCTCCTCCTCCATATAATCTCTCCAGTGTGTCCTGGGTCTGAGGCCTCCTCCTGGTGTGACATGCCTGAAATACCTATTTCTAAGGCTGAGTTCAGACATCGTGCAGAAGAAACTTATTTCTGCTGCTGTTAAATCGAGAGCTTTGCCCTCCAGTTCAGCTCCTTCTTTAACACAACAGAACAGTACAGTGTCTACATGACTGAGACGGGCCGGTGCCCCATCTTTGGTTATTCCCTGCATTGCACTGGCAGTCTCCAGGTTAGACTTTGGACCCCCCGTGACCCCAAATAGGACAAGCAGTTACAGAAAATGGATGGATAGAATTCCAGAGTTAAAAAGGTCTTCCAGTGGCAGTTTGAGACCATTTCAACAGGGGGTGGAGTGGGGGTAGACTGGAGCCAGTTGTTCTGTTAGGAGGTCCAGGCGGATTTGACCTTAATGTCCTCCAAGCATTACACTAGATTGCCAACAAATACAATTTTGACAACCAATAAATTATTTATCCAGTGCTTTGCAGTCACAGTTTACAGTTTTTACAAATATGTAACTGACTCTGAGTTCTTGTTTATACTGTCTTACACAAACTTCATCGTTTTTTTCTGTTAACTTTGCTTTTCACCAATTGAAGCAATGGCACTTTTGTGTTAACAGTCTGTGTTTCACCTGTTCCCAGCACAAAAAAAAACTTAGACCACATATACAAAGATAATAATAATATTAGCAGTAATAATAATAGATTTATTTCAGGCCCAAGTAGCATATGTATTTAGGGGCATCATTGGGGGATGGGGGCATGTATCTTGTCACAGAGGCACTGCCCCCCTTGGTACATCCCTTGAACCGCCATTGAGGTCTTCAGTGACTGAAGTGCTAGAGAGCAAAGCTATGCCCTTAATTTTGGTGGATGGTCTTGTGGATGTGGATGTGGCTATCAAAAAGAAGATTTTAATTAGCAAAAATTAATTCCATTTTGCAAAATAAACCTTGACAAGATAATCTTGTGGCCCACTAAAGGGGTTTATTGGTATGAAATTAATAGAGCCAATTACCAACAACATTCCATGCAAAAAATCCTTTCAAAATACACTAATGGCATTAGCAGAACCACTTAACTTCAGATGTCTATGGGCCCGGTTTTAATGTAGTAATGAATCTGAATTGCCAGTGCATGTTGCATACTGTTGCATACTTACCAATATGAAATGCATCAAAAGCCCAATTCAAATACAGAACATTTTGTAACTTGTGTAACTGCAGTCTCTTTCTCTCTGTGCTTAAATAACTCTCTCAGTCTCATCAAGGCTCTCAACTTCAGACAGGTTCTCCATTGCATGTAAATGTCACACCTGTAAAATACTATTATTTGAAAGTACTGTCCTTTACAGTGCAGAATTTAAAAGGTTTATGCTTATTCTTAATATGTAACCAATATTAGGTAAATTTGTTTTCTCCTCAACAAAATGTTTCTAGTGACACACCTGTCAGCACATTGGTATTAAAATTAAAATGCAAAATGTATTTTTTTCTTTTTGAGCTTTTTACACTCACACTTTGGTTTTAAAATAAAACCAATCGCAGCATAGCCTACTTTGTTTAACCATATCTGTGATGTCTTAACATTGGACTAGATACATGTGTTTCACTAATGATGTAGAAAGTATGACAATAATTAGTTTTATGCCGGTTGACACCAGGTTGACAGGTGTAATTTCAGAGTAATGTGTCACATCTAAGCATTCAGGTAAAAACACATTTATTGGCTTTCACATTTTCACTCGATACCACCAGTAGTCCTAGGAATTGTAAAGCATTGGGAATGTGGGAGGAGTAAGGATAGGATTTAATGGGGGGAGAGGGTGACAGGGGTGTCCAGGGAATATATTGATGCTGTTCAGACTGCACCCATTCTAGTTTGTTTATCTGGAAGACAAAATCAGACAACGTCTTTTACCAAGCAGGTAACGGCAGGAGTAAGAGAAAATAACCCAATCCACCAAAACGTAGGTCAAAAATGCTGATTATAGTAGGTGATAACTGCAGCTTCCGTGAGAAATGATCTCATAATCTTATATTAATCCTATGGCCAGTGTCCATGTGAAGAATTTCACTGACTGAGGCTACTTCAAATGACCTTTCAATGGTAATGGTAGTCCTTATATCATTAATGGAATTGCACCACTGGAGAGTTCACTTGTCTAAATGACAGATGAATGTAAAGCTTTCATGGAAAAGCAATTAGCAATTTAATATCAATTTTGTTCTGGCAAATGAGAATTTCAGCAAAATTCAATAAATTCATATGTCATTCATCATGTTTACTGTAGTGGGAACAAATTGGGCTTATTTAATTTTGAAATAAGTAATAAGTAATTTTGTTTCCTGGAGTGTTGGTCACAGCAGGTTCATTTAATATCCAGTGAGGACTTTGCCATCATCTAGATCACTAATCAAGGTCTAAGAATAAATGTAAAACTTGAAACCAGATGTATTTAGATTTATATCTAAATACAAAAATGACTGAATATGAATGAATGTCACTCCTGCATGAAGCACAGTGTCCATTTGGCTATGTTAATTCAATTCCCTCTTAGCCGCTTGTAAATATCACAGTAGGACCGTGCTGAGAGGCTTGTTTAGGTCACAAATACCTGTACATACTCTCAGCCAGGGCACCATAGACATGCCAAATTTGTTCTGCACACATGCACTTACAAACCAACAAACACTATCTAACACACACTTTTACATGCCAAAAAACATGAGGGCCAATTTATGATTCAGTGTCATTATTTAGCTAACCGTGTCATATCTTATAAGGTCAGTTGGCAGCACAATAATTTGTCATCTTGTTGATGTGCTGTCAATGTTATGTCCCAATTATTAATACTCTCACAAGAATGTTGATTCAAAACAAGACCCAGATTTTTATTTTTCAGTATGGGACAATCCCATGATATACTACATCAAATAAATGCTACAAAGCTGAAATCAAGGTGAAAATTCTTAACCAATAAAACCAATTAACACTGACATTCGTGCCTGCAAGTGTTAATAAAAGTAGCAGACCTTTCTTGTGGTAAGCTGGAAGGCCACACATTGTTAACCAATGAAGCACAACATCATTTGTTTGACAGGTCATGTTTAACAGGACTTATTTGGCAGCTAAACTACATAACGGACGGTTTGTGTAATGTTCATTGATTTAACAGCAACTGGGCAATTTCAGCAGAAGCTTTGTAATTAATAACAAAATTATTCAAATATTTTACTGTGTGAAATGAATTATTTGGCAAATTACACAGATGGTGAAAAGAGGAACAATAAGTGTCCACTCAGGCCTGTGCTGGACGGAGGACATGCAGCTGAAAAACTCGTTTAGCCTGTCTACCCTAAAACCGGACATCTCGCCACTCTAGTCGCATCTTTGTTAATGTTACCTGACAGCTTGTTGAACAAGTCAGTAACTTTAGAACATTTTTCAGCCTCCTCTTTGAGGGCTTTTCTGTTCCTCTCTTCCTCTCAGCTCCATCTTTCCTTTCCTTTGATTCCATTTGACAAATGCAGGAAAAATTATATATTTGGCTAAACTATAGACAATGCTTTACTTATCTATAAACGATACAGATGGGAGGGTTTCCATAGCTCTGAGAGGCACAGGGTGAGACCATACTGCATGTGCATTTGCACTAAAACATTTAGCTTGTTTTACTACCTGATTAGCCGGCCAGACCAGAAGGAAATCTCCTGGGATTAAAAGCACCTGGCTTTTAACTCCTTGTGACATATTAAGAACATAAGAATTTTACCAACGAGAGGAGGCCATTTGGCCCATCAAGCTCGTTTGGGGAGATCTTAACTAATAGCTCAGTTTGCGTGGACCGCCATAATGAGTGCTTTTTTTAACTGGTTTTTCTGTGCGATGCCTGGTTGTTCATCTGATTTTCTTGCTTTTTGTCTGTGTTTTGGATTTGTTAGCTCTGAACTCTCTGTATCAGCTCTGTGACTTTGACCTGTGTGTGTACTATGAACTGGGATCATGACATATATATGCTTATCTTCACCTGTCTTCACTGGTATCTTGAACCTTTTCCTGTTATGGACTATGATTCCACAAAAAAAACTTGTAGCTCCTTAAAAACATTCCAATAGATGATACTGTCAGAAACACATGGAATTAGGAATAGGAAACAGAAAATTCAAAATAATGCTAATGATTTTCAGAGCTTCTAAATTTTACAAACAGCACCACAATTTTTTCTCAATAAAACTTTGTTTCTTTTAAGTAAGCAATAGTTTCTGTAATACAATTTCTTTTGTATTAGGAGACTGTTGTGCTGAAAAAAATTGCATTATGCCCTTCTGAGTTTCCCTTTAAGATTTACAATGTTTATGTGAAATGTTGTGTGGAATCTTGCTTTAATTTAATTCTGTTCAGAACAATGACAATTTGTGTACATTTCTCATGAATTTAAATCTTAAGAATGTATTAATGGAATGTGCTATTAATCAATCCTCATTGTAAGGTAATGTGAATTGTTTATAGGATTTGTTTCATACATGCATAAATCTTTTAAAATATTTCTGCTGCAGGGCGTGGAGAGGTTGCACTGTGACAGTGTAGTAACACGGCTGATTATGCTGTGGTCCCTGTACCAGGACAGTGACTGGGGAAGCAGGTTTTTAATTAAGCCCCTGAGAGAGAGACAGATCTGGGCAGTGATGTACAAACCATCTGGTTCAGCGCTGGTATCTTTCTCTGTGCTGAACTCCACTCAATAAAGATTTGATGAATAAAAATTTCCCAGGTTGATGGGCAATTTGTGACTGCATAGGCTGGGGTTGAAAATTATCGCAATTATGGGTCAATTGAAGTTGAACTATGAAATTATGTTGATCATGCTAATGAAAGCAGGAAATAGAAGAGACAGACGTGTTTTTGTACCCCATGTCAGTTTGTAATTACTTTTAGAAACATTCACATCTGTAATATGTGCATGTATAAGTTCAGCTGCACCTGTCTTTGCACTCCCGTACAAATGCAATAGACTGTCCAATAGAAGGCCTTATTGAGAGTACATTAAAAGTAGGCAAATTTGACCTCTTACCCAGGACAAATTTGAAAACATGCTTGGGGAAATAATGAAGATAGTGGCTGTAAGGAAAATATCTTTTAGTGATAACAATCTACAGCATGAAGGCCAAGCTTGTCAAGTAGATGGTGAAAAGCTGGTTGATGCTTCTATAGCCAAGACACAGGTGAAGTGCTGTTAATTAACAAAAATGTCCCACCACTCTAAACTACATATAGCACCATGAGGTACTGCACAGAGGTCCGCAGTGACACAGGCAGCCTTTGATGCATCTATAAGATAAATTAATTCCCAGAATTATTTTGCAACATTGTTTCCTCACAATGCAAGGACCATTTTGGTGTTGCGTCCCACCTGCTGTGAAATGCTAAACATTTGACAGAGATGAAGTGACTTTTGCATCATAAACCCATAAACATTTTTTTTTAAACTGTAATGCTTATAACAATGGTGATGATAATACACTCTATATAGCAGCATCTGTTATTAGAATACAATTCAGTGTATGATATTAAACTTTCTGTCATGAAATCTTTATTGCAGATGTGATAGTGGCTCCAAAAGCAGGATGTTAATAATGTATAAAGCTGACATTTACGCAATGGCTAGTATAGGGAAATATAAGACTGGGACTATAAAATTGCTTCACCTTAATGTCGCTACAATGAAAGTACCATCGGAGAGAGCACCTCAATAATCACATCTCCAGTATAATGTCATGTCATATACATGTCCTATATAATCATTGTGTGTCAAAGGCAGTGGGGTTTTTGAATTATTGCAACAACCCTACAAAATCCTCCTTTTCCCTTCTCTTCAGAGGAAGTCTGACACCTGGGTTAGATCATGTTACCAAAAGCCTGCTAGGCCTTTGAATAATACTTTGATCCCCGGAGGCGGTACATCAGTCTCAAACCCCTCTCCTGACTTCAGTGTCACCCCATTATAACCACCCCACCTAAAAAGTTTACTTTAAATAAGATCAGATGTTGATAAATTACATCTCTTTATATTGAAAATAAGATATTTCTTCATTAGGGCATAATTAATATCGTAAATAGGTTATTTCTGGTATTCCTTGAGCACCCATACCATGCAGAACCTACAGAATACTGAGTAGTCTGGCCCAGTGTCTTACTTTTGGTTGTTTATTTTTTTTTTTAATGTTATTGTATTCTATAGATGGGAAATCTGCATGTCTTTGTTATCAATATGCACAGATACTCATCTCATTTGTACAATAACTCGAAAAGTATTTTACCAATCTTTTTCAGATTTTGCAGACACATTGTATGGGTGAAGATCTGAAACTCTTCAAGACAAATTTCATGCTAATGAAACTTGCATTCCATAGCACCATTTACTATTAATATTCATGAAATAATCCATGAAACATTATACAGCTGTATGTTTAAAATGCATCCAGTATGAATCTATAATTGTCACTGCAGTATAGACATACCCTGTTTCTAACATTGCATAATGTTTGCTTGATCAAATACACATGCTGTTTACGGACCTCTAGACTCTATACACACATTTCTATATATATATATGAATTGCTGCTAGAAATTTCTGCATCAGACATTTAAATGAATGTTCTGTCTGTTTACATTAGCATTATAAGACAAATTTTTATAATGAATGTATAACACATCTGGAAATTATGCATTTTGTTTCTGTAATTGTAGAGCAGCAACGGTGCAACAAGATTTCTTTAGATACCTGTAGCAGTGATTTAACCTTGTTTCCATCCTTGGGACACACATACCTCTTATTCAAGGTTTGTTAACTATCCATCCATCTGTTTTCACAATGCTCATCCCAAACAACTTAAATGAGGAGGCCAGCAATAAGTAATGATCGTAAATTGAACCTTTCTGGAAACATCTTGATCAAATTTATATCCTTTATTTATATCATTGTCAAAGGTTTAAGGGTATAAATTAATGAACTACAAAATTTGTTCATTACTGTAACCTGAAGAACACTTGATGTCCTGTGTAAGGAAAAGTAGTAAAGATGCCCCAAGGTTCTTGGTTGATCATTTGAATACAGACAGTGTTAGCAAGTTATGAGCATGGGGTTCCATTTGGAATAAGGGGTTCCATTTGGCTCCACTAGGGTGCTATGGAAGATAATTCAATCGACAGTGGCCAGAGAAGTGGCTGAGCTACAATTTGCTCTCACGGGAAATCTCCATCCTGTCCTGACCCATCCCTGTCTCAGGCTCCTCACAGGGCAGGGGGTCACTCTTTATATGTAAATTCACTCACATCTACACACAGCACCTTGTTGGGGAGGGTCTTTTGGGGTATAAAGGTGGGTGAAGGACTGTCCTTAATTTGTATTTGAGCTGCCTTTCAATACCCAGTGTATGTCTACACTGTATCATATTATATTATATTTTACTGTTCAATAAACCACCATTTTGCTGAAACTTCGGAGACTCTGCAAGTGGATTCCTTACATCTTACATTGGTTGATTCAGATTTATGTTTTAATGCTCATATAAGAACTATTATTAGAACTGCGTTCTACCATCTCTGGAACATAGTCAAGCTTCAGAAGATGCTGTGCTTTCACAATGCAGAAAAACTTATACAAGCTTTTATAACTTCCAGACTGGGCTACTGTAATGCTCTCATTTCTGGCTGCCCATCCAGATCCTTACATAAACTTCAGCTAGTACACAATGCAGCAGCCAGTGTTCTTAGAAACACAAAAATTTGATCATATTAGGCCTGTTCTATGCTCCTTCACTGGCTTCAGGATAAGTCTAGGATTGACTACAAAATACTGCTAATTACTTGCTGCACTACTGTTTGTCCTGCCTTCTGATGCAGCACCTGCCTGCCATCACCTGCCTGTCCCCCGCTTTATGACTGAAATATTAAAACTGGGACAGCATTAATTGGAACTTTTCCATCTTGCCCATTTGACTTCCTCTGCCAACCCTTGGAGAATGGGCTCCCCCTTTGTGTCTGGTTCCTCCCAAGGTTTCTACCTTCTATGGAGTTCTTCCTTGCCAATGTCGCCTCTGGCTTGCTCATTTGGGGCTTTGGGCAGGCATAATGTAAAGGGCTTTGACACACTGTAATGTGAAATTGTGCTATACAAATAAAATTGAATAGAACGGCAACCCACAGCCTCCCATGCCAGGCATCTGACTGACCCCCCTATTGGCTGGTAACTGAGTCGATGAGTTCCACCCAAATCAGCTGTTAGAATTTTTAGTGATTGATTGTCATAGTTGACACACCACAGCACACAATAACAAAATGTGTTCTCTGCATTTAACACATATGTGATGATGTGACATAGCACAAGGTAGCAGTGCCTGGGGGTGGTACCTTGCTCAGGGTACCTCAGTGGTGCCTTTTCCTGGTGGGGGATTCGATACTGCCATTAAGCCATCACTACCCACTGTTAGCTTGCCACTGGTACTACCATTTGAACTAAGTATCCGATGACTGTAATCTACTAATTTTTTTTTTTTTTTTTTTTTACTAAGTGGGACGGATTTTGGAAGGGACAGCTCAGGCAGATATTGATCGCTGGCTGGGAAAAACTACAGCAGAGGGTTTCGGGAAGGAGGCAGTCAAGCTAGCATAATTGACATGCAACAAACCATCAGTAAACCAAAGGCCAGTAGCACAGGGGGGATTTAAATGCCTCAAAAGGCAGATGAGGTCAAAAGGGTAGCCCTTGCAGATCTTTGTGCAGTCTTGAGGAAAGAGCTCTTGATGCTAAGGGGAGCTGAAGGGCACAGAAGAAGAAGAAGAAAGAGTTACGAGATGGACAGAATTCTGGGACAACCCTTACAAGCTGAACAAGCAGCACCCTAGGAAGAAGAGGTTGGGCCAGGTTGACTAACTAAATGCTAAATGCCATTAAAAACCATCTCATAAGCATTCATAGTTACATGGTGTGACACAAACTGTAGAGTTCTTCTGAAACACTAATAGCACCACTAACAGCATCAATGAACTTCAGTCTAAGAGGGCCCTCCCTGAGAGATGTTGGGCCAAGTTGACTGACCTGCTCCATAGATGCCATTAACAACCATCTTGATGGTGATCTGGAGGAAGGGACAGGCAGCCCAGTCTTGGTAATATGCTGAAAAGGTATATATACCCAAGGAGGAGAGATCAGAATCAGAATCAGAAAAACTTTATTGATCCCAGAGGAAATTGCTCATGTTACTACTACTAACCGGTCACACAGAGACACAGGACAAGAACATAAAAGAAAAAAGAATATCAGATGTACGGTAATGTGTCTGTGATATATATATGGATGTTGCAGAGGATGAGTGCCAGGTGTTTTTTTGTGTGTGTAGTTCCGGAGTTGGTATTTGGGACTTTATGTACCAGCATCCTTTGCTGCTGGTTTTCCGCCAAGTGTGGCGCCAATGTTTTTTGGTCAGCCAATCGGGGGGCGAGAAGAGGGAGCGAGCCCGAGCGTCCGGGGTAACATTGGTTTTTGGACATTTTTTTAGGAGGTAGTTTTTCCCCAAATATATGGACTGTTTGCTGTGCGAGCGAGTGCTGGACCGCTGCTACGAGCTTTGCCAGGAGTGAGTCTTCCCGGAGCTGGGGGCACAGCAGGACATCGTGCGACGATTCGCTGGAACTTCTGCTATCGCCTGTTTTACCTCCACCATCACGCATTGGGTGGCGTGAGTACCGCATTTTCAGTTTTTCCCTCCGTTCTTTTCCCTCGCTGGGTGAAGACATAGAAAAGGGCGGGTAACTGCCGGAGCGGATAGAGTTTTCACCGGTTCTTACCGTGGTTACGGAGTCTCCAATCTCCAGACCTTCTATGTGCACCAACGTATGGGCCCCATCGAAAGTCTAAGCGCTACCA
>JAODKE010004068.1:0-11757 GCA_026779605.1 Mormyrus hasselquistii
ATATATATATCAGAATGCATTTGAATTTTGCTTACTGTCCAAATTAATGGCCTTAGTATTTTTCTGAAATGCTTTATATATAAAATTAAAATTTCACCTTCCTTTTTGCTATTTTTATGTATAGGAAAAGTATGATAAATACCTTAACTATGGCTTCAGGTCCCACTGATACCCTAATTAGGGTAAGTGAATCCTGTAGATCATGGAAATTTTAATGGATCTCAGAACCAGAAGATTTTAAGCACATGACCAGAACCCAAATACTAAATCACTGAATGTTTATATATTACAATCAGAATATTTTACTCAGCCCTAACCACAGTGTATGGCCACCTTAGTTTACAGAAAATTACAAGCAGTTGTTGAAGGAGTGCTGGGTAATAACTGTACTAACTTACAGTACCAGTAATAACTGGGTAATAACTGTACTAACTTACAGTACCAGTAATAACTGGGTAATAACTGTGATCACTAGATAATTACCAGCAGTGCTGGGTCATCAAAAGGCTTTTAGGGTAATTATCAACAGTGTGGGATAATTGCTAATCCTGTGGAGGGCAGTGCGATCCACCTCCCAGCCAATTCCAAACATAGAAGATGCCACAGGATTGTTTTTAACATCTCAATCATAATTGCACAGGTCCTACTCACTAGAAGAAACGTTGGTGTAGAGTTTCTATTCATCATATTAAATATCATCATTGTCTGAGGACTGACAGTGGCACGACAGTACAGTGGTTAGCACTGTTTACCTCATACCTCTGGGCCCATGGTTTGAGTTTGTACCCTGGCTTTACTTGGATGGAGTTTGCCTGTTTTCCCCACGTGGTTGTCAGGTTTCCCTGGTTTTTCTGCCACGGCCAAAAAACATGTTAAGGTAAATTGGAGATGCTAGATTGTAGGCATGCACAGTGTGTATGTGCCCTGTGATGGGTTGGCGCCCCATCATGGATTATCCTCTGCCTGGTGCTCATTGGCTCCCAACCTAGATAGATGTCTGAGACTCTATATTGTACTGCTGTCTATGGTCTATGGCACAATGTGTATGAGTGCTTAATGAGAACATGGTTCTTTTCATCATGCTTGCAGGGTGCATCTGTGTGAAACCAGGTGGTTGGCCTGCAGAGCCACGTCTGGTGTGAACATGAACATGACTATGAATGTCAACATGAACCTCAGCACCAAGGATGGGAAGATTTTAGATGGAGGTTTGAATGTCATGCTGACCATACGGCTGCTGATGCATGGAAAGGTCTGCTTTCCATTATCTTCTTCATACTGTCTCCCATATTTCTCTTCCAATTTTCTGCTGAGATTTCTCTCCTGCCATTTCTTCTGCTATCTGTCTTGTTGATTGTTAATGTTTGTTCTACTTTTTTCTCACTCTACAGGAAGTTGGAAGCATAATTGGAAAGGTACGAAGTGTGCCATTTCTAAGTGCTTTGGATTACATCAGTGTGATTGGGAAAGATACTATGTTCAACTTTGCTCTATATTCTTTACTTACAGAAAGGTGAAACGGTAAAAAAGATGAGGGAGGAGGTAAAGCTATCAATTTTATTAAATTATTATTACATAATTAAATATTAAATTATTAATGATTAATAAATAAGTGATTGTTACATTATCATATACTCATGAGTAAGTACCAGAAAACACAGGGCACGCGCACACACACACACACACACACACACAGTATAGACATGCTTAAAGCACCTAACTGCATGTCATTGATGATGAGTACCGTGAAGAAACTCACACAAACAGGAGGAGAACATCCAA
This sequence comes from Mormyrus hasselquistii, assembly GCA_026779605.1. NCBI lineage: Eukaryota > Metazoa > Chordata > Actinopteri > Osteoglossiformes > Mormyridae > Mormyrus > Mormyrus hasselquistii. Next base: position 1,783 of record JAODKE010004068.1, read on the forward strand.
ACACCAACACAGAACTGGGATCAAAACCCAAGCCCACTACACTAGTCGCATGAGGCTACAATACTGTCTATTTGAAGCTAATATAATTATTCTATAAAAGTATACTGTTAGAATACAGCATCCAGTTGTCTGGATTTGACTGAGCATCCATCTCTACTCCTGTTCCTATTTGTCCTTCTACTTGTCCTTAAATGTTTCCCGTATCTCTTCTCATCCTTGCCTCATGTTTCCTGCTGTCTGCTCTCCATCTGTCCCCTGCCTGGCCATTAGAGTGGAGCACGGATCAATATCTCAGAGGGTTCATGTCCAGAGCGGATTGTCACCATCACAGGTCCCACAGATGCCATTTTCAAGGCGTTCTCCATGATAGCAATCAAGTTTGAAGAGGTTTGTGCTTCATCTCCATCTTTACCATGCTGTTTTTAAATACTGTAATTCACTTTCTATCTCAGTGTTTCCCAATCTGGTCCTTGAGGATCCACAGACTCTGTTGTGAAAGGCGCTATATGTATAAATAAATTGAATTAAATTTCACATTTTTGCCCCCTCCTAGCACCTGGTAGGGAAGGGCAAAAATATGCAGTATGGCAGGGAGCTGGGAAGGACCATCTGGAGAAAATCCATGTCAGGAGGGACACTTTGAGCTACTTCAGGTTTTACAATCTACTTTAAAACTGAAAGGCTTGGCTAAATAGTTCAGTTCTTCTTGTGCTTTGTCTGGATTATTTCCAGCTGTTTCACATTGATATTAGTGGGTACATGCATGATTGTAGGAGACCAATCATCCCACAGTAAGAAGTCAGTGCTTAAGTGAAATCCAGGTCCTTTTAACTGTAATGGTAGCTTACAAATCTTGCCCTAGCTCAAAATGTCCTCTTGACACGAATTATCTGGTCACCATAGTTAAAAGTGTCTTCCTGCAATTTTGTATACTTTGAATTAATATAGTTATTATGCCATGCATTGATAAGCAGCATATAATTGCACATTCATAAATAATTCTGCAACACTTCTTACTACAAGGATAAACTGAAACTAGGTTATGTATAACTGGTAATCAGCCACAGGTGAGATGAGTCATTATTCTCGTTTGGCCTCGCCCCACCCAGGGATGCTCATGCCTCCACAGTCTTACAGATAAAGAGCTTTTGAAGGGCTTTCAGAACCAGTGGTATTTGCAAAATCTGTAGAATTCTGTATAAAACAGAACGAAAAATAATGGGTGATACTGTGGGTAGTATTGGTGCCTCACACCGCCAGGTTTGGAGGTTCAAGTCGTGTGCATGTGTGTGTGCATGTGCGTGGATTATATTTACATTACATTGTGTGATTAGAGTTTCCCCCATAGAAATATGTGGAGTGTCCCCACAAAGATATAATTACAAACCTGTGTGTGTGCATGTGTGTGGAGTTGATGATTCCCAAGGAAATCCAACAATGGATTTCCTTGGGATATGCTGGTTTCTTTCTGCAGTCCAAAAACATGCACTTAGGCTAACTGGGGCCTGGGTAGTAGATGCAATACAGAATTGCATATCTAAAAAGGATAAAGCAATGGATGCAATTGAAACACGACTAACTCGATCAATAAACTGCATAGACCTGTGCTGATCTGGGAGCTTATCCCAGGATGCCCAGGACACAAAGGATGAGGCATCCTGGATGAGATGGATGGATGAGTATTTTGCAGAGCATATGCCTACACACACGCACACACACGCACACACACAATCTGGCCAATTTAGAGACATCAATCTGTGCTCTAATGTTTCATCTACAAACAGGCTGGATATTCTAATTAAAAGCGCTGCAATTTTATCCCTTTTATGCTTTTGGAGGCAAGGACAATGCACACCACTGGATTTTTTGTGCCTGTGCTCTTTGTGCAGCAAATTGGACAAATGAAATCTCACGATTAAACCAAAAACAAGCATTTACCCCTCATTTACCTCACGCGTCACGGACACCTGGACCTGGACCATTCTGGACACCACAGCACTACTGCTTGGCTTTTGCCTCTAAAGTGTGGGTTGGAGATTTTTGAGGGAAATCAAGAGGGGGTGGAATCATGTATTACATTAATAAATGTAATTATGCCACAGTGTTCCCCTTACCTCAACCCAATATTTCTTTGACTGTTAGCCCTTCTATTCCTCTTCAACATTCACTTCCTAATTTGCCTGCGTGCAAATAATCAAGGCAGAATGGACAAAGGAAAAAAAGTTTCCATTTTAACATTCTGAAAAAATTCAACAAAGCAAAACAGAGTCAATAACCCCAGAAATACAAGCAGGATATCAGGTGTGCCTCCAGATGAAGGTAAATATGCAGGTGAAAATTAAACTCTGCAAAACCTGTTGTTGTGACAAGGAAAAGATGGACCAGTGAAGCCATGCGGAAGCTACAGTATTGTTCTGACTGCAGAGACTGCAATATTTTTAAGAACTAGCTTAAAGTAACTAGCAACCTGGGTGAATACATTGACAGGTAGATTTCTACAAAAGGTCAAGGTTAGATGCAGCAAAGACATAGTATGGTTTTTAGCAGAGCTCAGGCAAGGAAAGCAAAATGAAGATCTCTTTAAAATAGCAAAGTACCAAATGGAGAAGGAAATCAGAGCAGATAAACAGAACTTCTGAAAGGTTACAAGCCACTTCTCAGCCAATGACCCATCCGCAACTTGTAAAAGCATGGAGACAATCAATAACAACAAATGAGGAAAAGCACACACTCTATAGATGACTACTTTCTGGATAACAAACTAAGTCAGTTCGACTGCAGAGTTTACAGGTCAATGGACAATGTACTCAATGTGGGTCTGCATTTCATGCTCTAATATTTGCACTGCCTGGGGGACACACAAAAGAATCCTGATTGTGGACTGTCTTAAGAGCTCCTACAAACCAGGCTGTTTCAGCTGAGTGTGCTTGTAGGTAGGAAAAGGCATTTGAAAATAGGTAAACATTAGACATGCTAACCCTGAGCACTAAAGCACCACAGGACCACGTGCTATCGTGTCCATTCTTCTTTTTTTATTCTTCAAGTTTGTAGACAACCTCATGAAATGGTGATATGTCTGCTTATCGATGGTATGTCAAGCCATTGGCATCCATGTGGAGTTACAGTCTGAAGCCTGAAAAGTGTATACTGCCTTGATCACTAGATATTCATTCCTGTAAGTAATTGTGTATGTGTATATGAGCAAACCTATTGAGCCAGTAAAGTGTTGTTAAAACTCACACAGAGAATGCTACTCATAACATTGAACTACAACTCCAACCCAAATTACAAATATAATGATTTTTCATTGTCATGGGAAACTACAGTATATGCTGCGTTTATCAGTCTGGAGAGCATTTCTTCCTGAGGCTTTTGGTAGGTGCAGTGTTCTCTGTGAATATATGAGAACCTGTGCAGTGTGCTTTGTTCTCTGTGAATATATGAGAACCTGTGCAGTGTGCTTTGTTCTCTGTTAATATATGAGAACCTGTGGATGCTGGGTAGAGATGGCCTGTGACATATGACAGTTATGCCCAAAAGCTGGTAAATAAACATATCATAGAGCACAGATATGGATTACAGCATGACGATGGCCATTCTCGTGCAATTATGAACACAGTCACAACCAGCACCGATGAATAACACCTCCAGAGTGCAATTATGAATGCATTTCCTGGTGTTTGTGACCCAATTTGTCCTGGCAGGAGATCAATGCATCCATGACAAACAGCACAGTGACCAGCAAGCCTCCTGTGACCTTACGACTGGTGGTTCCAGCCAGCCAATGCGGTTCACTCATAGGCAAAGGAGGATCCAAAATCAAGGAGATCAGAGAGGTAGCATCTGTACTTTGACATGTTGACAGAAAACTGCCAATACATTTTATTGGGATTTAGATGCACCTAGTACCTAAGGAAACAGATTGTCATAAAGTTAAACATGTTTAAACCTGTAGAAAATATGAATTCTCATAGTATAATCATATACTGTCCATGGCAAGACTCATCTGTGTCTGTATCCTATCTGTTTTCACTCAAAAAAAAAAAAACTATGTAAGCTACATTTTTTTAATTCACCATTCACCATGATGGCGGTGACCTTTGCTTAAGAAGAAACGTTGCTGGCTGTAAACCCAAATTTCCAATTTCTGTGTTAGACCACAGGAGCCCAGGTTCAGGTGGCAGGTGACATGCTGCCCAACTCTACAGAAAGAGCAGTCACCATCTCAGGCTCCCCAGAAGCCATTATCCAATGTGTGAAGCAGATTTGTGTAGTCATGTTAGAGGTGGGCACCTTCTGGTTTGATTGACCTACACATCATATGGAGACCACTGAACCATAAATATACCAACAATGTAAAGTTTTATAATCATTAAGAATCAGTTACATGAATAAATGGATATAACAAAATGGTGCAGATGTTTGGATTGACTGTATTGGGCTCAGTGTGAATGTGTGTAATGCTCCTCCCTGTCTTCAGTCGCCACCCAAAGGTGCAACCATTCCTTACCGCCCCAAGTCGACATCAACACCAATCCTTTTTGCTGGAGGACAGATGCGCACAGACACAATTCTGGGGTCAGCAGGGACCCCTGCTGTATTAGCACAGCCTCAGCCCTCATCAGTGAGTGTCTTTTTAATTAAAACATAAGGAAGGCTCCTATGTAAATGTGACAGCTTTTCAATATTTACAGTTTATCTACACTGCAACTATATTGTTCATTGTCATGGGGATTTTTGTCATGGATGTTTGTTTATTATACAATATAATTTCCAGGCTGATTTCAAGCCACATTTTACTTTCTGAAAACTGTGATAGAACTATTTTTAGAATGTTGGCTACTGAATTACACCTTGGGATTGGAAGTCTAATTTGATTTTCTTTTGAATCACCAGGACGTGCCTGAGATATGGCCTGCAGGTCCTAAGGTACTCATTTAAGCTCACTCTCAGTAGAGAGGGCCATTCCCTCTCTAGTCTATATGTTGCCCAGAACATAAAGAACTTTATCACTATGAATTTATTTACATGAAAGCAGAGTGGCTTTTAGATTTATAATACATTGAATTTCTACAGAGCTCAAGCGATACGTCCGCAATGGCCTCATAATACAGCTGACACCAAAAATAAAGATATACATACATCCAGAACTATCGCCTTTCAGGTGACTTTGGGGGAGTGCAGGGTCTGTCAAACTCCTGCACTGAATGTATAGAGGTACAGCATGGCTACCTTACATTCTAGTATGAAGGGCCTTAATTTACTTGAGCTCCAGTTAATGGAGGCAGCCAGTGAATGAAGCCTAGAATAAGCTACACATGTAAGTGTCTGGAAACCTACAAAGCCTAAGTTACTGCAAAGAAGAAGACAAAGAGACCCTTGAGTGCTCCTACTGGATGCTACTCTTGTATTATTTAGTGTGATTTTGAGCTCACAGTGAAGTTGTGGACTGGCTGGGCACACTACAACTAAGATAATTTGGTAAACTCACCATAACATGTAGGAGGCAGCATATGGCTCATGTGGGCTGAGCCTGTGTGCCTGTAATCACAACGCGGGTCAGCACAGTGGACAACACTGGGAACACGGGGAAAACACGAGCCACAGAGCTGGAGCCCCTGGAGGTGTGAGGCTGTACTGCTGACCACCAAGCCATCATGCTGCCTGCTATTTGGATAAATATTTGTATTAAACAACAAAATGTGTTTCATTGCTAAACATTATTGACTGTTCTCGTCTACTACTAAAATATTACAGTTAAGATATTTTTCCAGTGAAATATACTAATTATTTAGCAGTTCTTTTAAAAACTTAATGCATCAGGTAGTCCACCATGATGCTGAAAAGCAAGGATTTTATAGTGTTTCTTGGGGAGGTGCTGTATGCTTTGATCCTATATTTCACTTTGTGAGATGTTTGCTTTTGTGGTATAACCAGCAAGGCTGCATCATATAAAATGTGCCATCTCTCAGACCATGACGAGAGACTGCTGAAAAGACTGTTATAACTAGACTGTAACCTCAAACTGTTCCTGTTGTGTTTTACAGACATTCACCATCCAGGGGCAGTATGCTATTCCCCATCCAGACGTGAGTTGACAGACATCACACCCACCAACAACCCCCCCAGCACCCCTGGCACCATCACCACCACCCCCCACCTCAACAGCTACCCCTCCTAAAACCCTGTTTTCTGTGTTACAACTTCACAGATTAACAACAACATCTAACAGAATAGCTCCCAGTTTGCAATTAATAGTACACTTCACAGGGCAGATAAACAGGTAATCAGAGGGACAGATGGGTTAACAGATATTAAGAGAAACAAGCAGGTCAGCTGAATACTGAGAAGATGATTGACATACAGATATGTAACAGATAGCAAAGGAGTCATGAAAAAAAGAGAGACGATATATACAAAATATAGACGTATACAGAAAATACATAAATACAACGTCCTCCACAATTATTGGCACCCCTTGTAAAGATTTGTATAAAGGGTTAAAATAAATCGACTTTCTGGTGAAGCAGCTTCATGTCACGCTGAAAAACTGAGAAAAATCCAACATTTGATTAACATAAATTTATTTTTTAGCATTTATTATTTAACAAAAACACATGTGCTGCGATTATTGGCACCCCTACTTTTAATACTTTGTACAACCTCCGTTTTCCAGTATAATAACACTGAGTCTTCTCCTATAGCATTTTATAAGGCTGGAGAATACCAAGCAGGGCATCCGAGTCCACTCCTCTTTACAGAATCTCTCTACATTATCCAGGATCCTAGGCCATCTCTTGTGCACTCTGCTCTTCAGCTTCAGTCCATAAGTGTACAATGGGGTTCAGGTCAGGGGACTGAGATGGCCATATCAGAAGCTTGATTCTGTGCTCAGCTAACCAATTGTATTGATTTGGACATCAGGATCACTGTCCAGCAGCAAGATCCAATGACAGCCTAGTTTTGGTTTCCTGGCAGAGGCAGCCAAATTTTGATTTACAATGTCCTGGTATTTCATGGAGTCCATAATACCATGTACCCTAATGAGGTTTCCAGGGCCTTTGGAGGAAAAACAGCCCCACAACATCACAGAACCTCCACCATATATTACAGTTGGGATGAGGTTCATTTAATTATAGCCATCCTTCTTTTTACGCCAATCCCACCATATGTTTATTGCTAAAAAGTTCCATTTTTATTTTATCAGACCACTGCATTTTGTTCCAGTAAAAGTTGTACTAGCGTTTCACAAACTCCAGGTGCTTTTTCTGTCATACCTTCCAAATAGTCTGTTAGCATGAAGGGGGCATCTGATTTTTCAGTGACGTGGTAACCCCAAGATTTTACATGGTGTTGTAATTCTCCAACAGTCATCCTTTGGGATTTTTTTTTTACTTTTCTTATCATCCTCCTCACTGTACATGGAGGAAAATAAACTTGTGTCCTTTCAGGCAGGTTTGTAACAGTTCCAGTTGATGTCCACGTTTTAATTATTGCCCTAACAGTAGAAATGGGCATTTTAAGGCAGGTAGCTACTTTTTAATACCCATTCCCTGACTTGTCAAGGAATATCAAGGTCAACATACTTCTTCCTCATTTGGTTTGCATGTTCTCTTGTCCTTCCCATGTTGATGGATGACAAAGGGTATTTGGGCTCTATGTCACCTCATGTTCGTATCCCTTTTAAACAGGAAGTCATGGATTACAGCTTGAAGGTTTCTATTCTCTCCACTTAACTCAACAATGTACAGTTTACAGAGGAAACATGCTTCAGTTACATTGTTTTCACTATAATTTCCAAGGGTGCCAATAATTGTGGAGGGCGCTGTATATTGGCAAAATGGGTCATAAGGAATTGTGCAGACAAACAGACTGTAGGATTCATGACAGACAGGAGTATGGAGATACTGTGTAATGCAGTAGACAGACAGAAGCATAGAGATACTGTGTACAAGCAGCAGACAGACAGGAGCATAGAGGTACTGTGTACAATGGGGGCAGCATGTGGCTCAGTGGGCTAAGCTAAGTTGAGGGAGGCGTAAAAATAATTTCCCCACGGGGATCAATAAAGTTCCATTATTATTATTATTACAAGCAACAGACAGACAGGAGCAAAGAGATACTGTGTACATGCAGTAAACAGACATACAGACAGGTAGGAACATAAAGATTTTATATATAAGCAGACAGACAACAGGGGCTATCGGGCAGACAGACAGAATCTCTGAGATGATGTGTACAAACAGGCAGGCAGATAGAAAGACAGACAGATAGGCAAATAGACAGACAAATGGGAGTGTAAAGATCTAGTGTACAACCAGAAAAATTACTAACTGGAATTCTTTTAGTCAAAAGAATGATGTTAAAAAACCTTCTTTCTATCCTGCTATATTAACAGTGGCTGTAACAAAAGTATTTGCAATTAAACAGTTTTGATCAATAAAATGACTGCATGTACTTTGATTAATAATTAATTGTGGAAATCAAACTGTAACTATATTAATCCAGTTAATCAAAGAATTTAGAGAAAAGCAAGGAGGGTTCAGTGGTTGTCTTACTCTGAAATAATTCCATTTGATTGGTTAGCTCTAATTTCCCCATCCTACCCTGCAGTTGACCAAGCTTCACCAGTTGGCTATGCAGCATTCCCCCTTTACTCCCCTTGGGCAGAACAACCCCACCTTCCCTGGTACGTACCCAGCACCTCCTGGGAGTCAGGCTCCCTCTCACCTCCTGGGAATCCGTCTCCCTCTCACCTCCAGTGCTCATGATAACATATTTTTACAATGTGCCCAGTGACCCTTTTCTGTTCCGTCTTACCAAATCTGTCCTTGTTACTGTTTCATGTCCATCCCATGGTAATATCCAATATCACATAGCAGCCAGGGCTATGAATACAGGTGTTACAGCAAGAAACTTGTGGCCATTTACTTTGTGGCCAAAGGCTTAGAATTCTAAGAAGACTTTTCTCCTATTTATCTGATAGGTTTCAATTATACAGTGATTTAAAACAACTGCTTTTAATATATTATGTTCTAAGACCTTAATTGTAATTTCAAAGCATATATTTTGTAATGTATCATGATTACATGTGGTGTACTCAAACTATATTGCCTGTTACTGTGTATGGATAACTTCATGAATATGGACTACGGTCTTTTGTTTTCTTATGGACTTACTACAGAAAGGCTCCTAACAAAAATGGAGTGAAGACCTATTCATATTCTTCATTTGTATTTTGCTTTTTTCAAAATGCCCAAAACATTAGAAACCAAAACAGCAAATGAGCTCCTAGTCCTCTCATCCCCAAACCGGGCTTCTCCACGTGTGTACAGACCCCCCCCCTTGCAGCTGGGCATGTTCCTTGTGTTTCCCCAATACACTGTTCTTTCTGTTTCTCCAATGCAGGCCTGGACACAAGCACACCAGCCAGTTCTCATGAGTTCACCATTCCCAATGACGTAAGTCTTTGTCTGAACAGTCGTTTTTTAAACTCATCCCCTCATGGGATATAACCTTTTACCTTTTCATAGTTCCCTCAGCACATTAATATAGTCCCGGACCATTTCAGGTGTATAATGAGGACAGAGTTTAGACAGAGTGTTCAGCAATATTTCTGTGCCTTATTTACGCAATGTAGAATGGGGATTGTTTATAGAGATCATTTTATAACTATGTTTAAAAAGATCATGAATGAAAAACGAATTAAAATGACAAGTACATTATCAAACTAAAATTGTCTAATATAGTAACCCCTACCAATCACAAGGGTCGGGGCAGAAGATCCTCACGAATGTGAAAATCCATAAAAAATACTTGGGCCCGCCAACCACTGAACAATAACATTAAAATTCTGTTTATTATAACAATTTCTAAACAAACTGTACTGCACTGTACTGTACACTTTGCATGTCAAATTGCTTTGTCATTTCCCATTTAGACCATTTTGTATGATATAGCCTGCAAACCATATAT
>JAODKE010004069.1:0-11749 GCA_026779605.1 Mormyrus hasselquistii
TTTTGGTGTGCCACCCCAAGATTTTCAGTGGCCCCATCTGGCCACCCCTATGAAAATTTTCTGGAGGCGCCACTGTACAACAGGGCACCCCTTATGTACGGTGGTGGTCTGGCAGGACTTTTTCGAGGTCTCCTCAGAATGGCAGTACAGTTTCAATATGGCAAAACCGAATATAAAAGCGGCCACACAAAATATTGCTAAAGATGCTGTACATGAAGCCATAATGGGGCAACTAACAGCACAACCGCAGGAGGGCTCTGGTCTCATGGTGTTAGCCTGAGGTAAACATCAAAGGGCCCCAGGAGTTAAATAACAAACATTAAAAAAAAAACATAGGGTATCAGCCAAGAGGGTCACAGCTGCCAAAAAGAAGCAAGAGAAGAAGACGGCCAAAAAAGCACGGAGGAATACATACGTTTTCTAAAACTATGGCCTATGAGTGCATGAAATCCAAGCTGTATATTTTTGCAATACCTTTCACTCAAGCCAGTATCGATAAAAATATAGAGTGGAAGTGCCGCCACTCTCAGCCTTAATGGATAATGGACCCCTGAAGTTTTTTCCCGCTGGTAATGAGGAAGATTACTTAGATCTCAACAATACGTTATTGCATCTCCAGTGTTGAATTACATAAGCAAACAGTGCAAACTTGAATGCAGCTGCAAAAGCAGGTGTCATAAATTACCTGATCGCATCAATTTTCCTCACAAGTGGACGTATCACTGGGTGACCATCTTGTGGGGCAGTCTAGCAACACAAACCCTTACTAATACCCTTGATTTATGCCTTGTCCACACGTACACAGGTATTTTTAAAAACAGTGTTTTTCCTCCTCTGTTTTATAAAAAATCCCCGTCCAAATGAACGTTGTCTTCTAAAATATTTCCGTCCACATGAAGCCGCTAAAATGCGCTGTCAAGAGCATGCCAAACCAAAAGACAGCATTATAACTCTAACCGTACTGGCATGTTAGCCAATCAGAAGCCTAATTGCCAGTCCTGTTAAGTTGAAAACCATAGCGCACATTCTGACGCTTATGTTGATCAATATAATGCAAGAGTGACTTTATCTGTACACTTGTAAGAAGTCCTGTCAGCAAGGTTAGCACAAGCACTATTTCGGCTAAGTCCACCATTGCTCAAACTCGCCTAACGTATACAGCAAACAGCGCACGCTCTGACGTTAAACAAAGTGGACAACGGCGCACGTTGTGAGCCAAAAACTCTGTTTTCTCTATCTAACATGTTGATGCTGAAAACTGAGTTTCTTAAAATCTTCACCCTGGATGGAGTTTTGTAAAAGCCCCGTTTTCAGTGACCTAAGACGCCGTTGTTGTGTTGTTTCCCTGAACCTCTTGATTGTTCTGTTGCTCATTGTCCTGGGCCCTATGTTGATTTGTTAATTGATTATGCCACACACCTGTTCCTTGTATGCTCCAGTTAAATACTGTGTATTACTGTGTAATACTTCCCTGCTTTGTTCTTGAGTGTGTCACTGACTATGCCCTTGATTGTGTTTTTGCTGAATCCCTGATTGTCACGCCCAGCTCCGTACAATCCTCGTGTGTGCCACGCCCCCCTCGTTACATCGTGTTAATTCCTGATTGTACTCACCTGTTGCTTGTTCAGTTTAGCCTGTCATGTGTATTTAGTCCGTGTCTCAGTCAGTATTCCCCAGATCTGTCATTGTAGTGTTGCTACATTTGGTGGATGTCAGCCCTGTTCACGCTCATTAAAACCCCGTTTACCCATCTGAACGGCTCCTCTCGCCTGCTTGCCTCTTCGCCTGAACCCTCTACATGACACTGATGTTGGTTATTCTGATTTTCTGTGTGCTATGCCTGCCTTCTCTGCCTGTGCGTTCATATACTCTGAGCTATTAGTTAAGTTCTCCCCAAGCAAGCTTGATGGGCCGAATGGCCTCCTCTCATTTGTATAGTTCTTATGTTCTTATCATTCACAACACATAGAAGAGCTGTCTCAGTGCTGTGCTGTTTATGGAAGCCAGACTGGAATGGCTCATGTAGCATGTTACCATTAAGAAAAGCATGCAGTGTGTAACTACAGCTATTTCCATTACTTTAGCCAGAAAAGGAAGATTTCTGAGAGGCTTATAGCTTGAGAAAGATGATTGATCAAACTCTGGTTACTTGAGGATAGGAGTAATAACAACAGTTTTGGGGGGCAGAGTAGGAAAAAAGATATGTATTTATCAGTGATGTAATTAGACAACTGATTATAGAAGAACATGTGTTTAGTAGCGGTGTAGAGGCTGGACCAAGCTGACAGTGGAAGGATAAGACTTGATGAAATCAGAGACTGAGTGAGTCGACCGGTGTAAAGCAAGAGAGTTTTGTAGTTGGAGAAGGAAAATTAAAGTTAGGGGGGGGGGATAGCTGACAGTTAAGAGGAAAACAGCACAGGAGGGTTGAGCAGTTTATTAACAGCCCTAAAGAGTGTTTGTGGCCTACAATTCACACTACTTATGATGGAGGAGTAGAGGTTTGCACGAGCAGTATTTAGGGCATTTTGACCTTGTGGGGACCATTTCTTCAGTCTCCACAAGGGGAAATTCTATTTTGTAAAAATCTGTGACTGCAATCAAAAAATGATTGTTACTTATAGTTATGGTTATCATTGTTGGGATTAGGGTTTTGCCCATAGAAATGGATTGTGCCCACAAAGAGAGAGAGAGAGAGAGAGAGAGAGTGGGTGTACGTTTCCTGGTCCCCATAAGGGAAAACTCTATAAAAATCGGTGACTGCTATGAAAAAACTAAAAACGCAAAAACTGTTGTATTTTGTTTGGTTACTTATGGTTATGGTTAGTGCTGGGTGGGGGTTAAGGTTGTCATAGTTAGCATTAGCATTTTTCCCGTTGAAGTGAATGAGCGTTCCCCATAAGGTTAGATATACCCGACATGTGTGTGTGCATTATGTTTATAATTGTGGGGGGTGAAATTTTGACATTGTGGGGACCTGAAAAGATCTATGAATGCAATCAAAAAATTTTAAATGCCAGAAGTCTCATATTTTGTTTGGTTACTTATGGTCAAGATTAGGACTGGTTTGGGGTTTAGATCATCATGTTGATGGGATTAGACTTTTTCTTATAGAAATGAATGGAGAGTCCCCACAAAGATATAATTACAAACCTATGTTTGTGTGTGTACGTTAAGGGTTCCTCAGTTGCTAGGTTTGACTAGTAATTTCTAACAGCTTATTCTACGAGTCCAGAACACATTTGAGTTAAAGTGTTTAAATTTTTCCGTAATTCTCATTGGTGTTTTGGTTAATGCTTTTGAGTCAAATCAGGAGTCAGGAGTCGCTTCTGTAGAATTCCAAAGTCAGTCTTTTACTGTATTCACATAGGGTACATCAAAGACCGGACACCATGCAGGAGTGTGTCATATGCTGAATCACACTAGTTTTTATACAGTTTTCATATTTCTTATCAACATATTCAAATCTAAAGCATCATTTTCCTGGACTTTTTGTCTCCATTAAGTTTTCTCCTAACGGGATTTAGGTATTTCCACCCCCCTATGTGTCTCCATCATTATTTCCTGTCTTTTGGGGTCCAATTACTTCCCAGTTCCTTTATGATAGGGCTGACAATCATTTCTCTAGTTGGTTGAACCTTTCTGGAAAACATAACTAAGGCAATATTTTCCTTTTTATCATTATGGCAAGAAGCCCAAGGACACTGCAATGGAAAGATTCTCTGGTATCATTGTTAAACAGTACCGAGTCTTAGCAGTGTCAGCTGGCCATGTTGCTTAGCTACAGTGCTGATTTCTTGCCCTTCAATATAGTGATAAGCTGTAGAGATAACTAAAGTGGATATTCATACAATCAGGGCTAAAATGAGATTGGTATACAGAACCTTCGAAGCTGACATTAGGTGCAGATACAAGCTAATTTTGATTAGTTGGGCAGCAGTAATTAGTCTACATTCTCTTTGGCTTACAATATCATACTTTCTACGGATTACATTAACTTCTTCTGGTTACATCTTCTTAATAATATTGTAAATGATTACATTCTCTATGTGTTATACAGTGCTAAGTAATATTCCATATTGGCTAAATGTGTAACTAATTTGAAATAGCGCATTTTATACTAATTTAAAAGTACACATTAATATACACTGCAAAGGTTTTTTATGTCTTAAAACTTATTTGTTAAATGGCTTTTATTGCTTTTTAAAAACATTTTCACCTATCATCTGGTGTTTGCGATAATTGTGATGTGTATGGGGGGGTTGGGGGATGAATGACCTACTTATTGTGGTTGACAAGAAACGCCATATAAGCCCCCCCCCCTTTATGACATCACAACCCACTAAGCTCCACCTATACTGCCAATGAATATTTTTTTCTCAAGTCTTAAGACAGACGGAAACCTGCAAACACTGTATCATTATCTATAGAGGCATACATGTTGTTCCTGTCTGGACCCCAAACTTTCACGCACACCTTGTCAGCCTTAGTCAACTTCATTACAATGCCACACGTCACCATTGAATTTTTTTCACAAGTATAAGATGAGACCAGTTTCTCTGTGTTCTTGAAGATGCCATACTGTGATGTATTATATTCTGCTGCATGCACTGTAATGTAGTAAAATCCAGGCTCTGGGCAGGTGAAGATGCCAGTCTCAGGGCTGTAACCTCCTCCCTCATTGGTGAGCACTGTGGTGAACTTTATGGGCTGATCGTCACTGGGACAACTTTCGCCGATCTTGAGTTTGGCACTGAAGGCTATGGTCCTGCCTACAATTACATGAAATACAAGCAAAAACAAACCATTCAAAATATTAAAAATATAAAATAAATGAAAAGTAATGATATTCAATGATATTCATACCTTTGGTATGAATGGTCACATCATTACTGGGCTCACTGACTCCACCAGTATCGACTGCCCTGTACCTAAGAAGGTACACAGTGTCTGGCTGCAGCCCTGAAATGATCCAGTTCTCTTGATTTTCTTGTGTGTCTATAATCCTCCAGTCTTGCCCTCCATTTTTCTCCTTGATCTCTACTCTGAAGCGCATTGGCTTTGAGGCTGGAGATGCCTGCAGTTTCAGGGTTATATTGCTGGATCCTATGTCAAGTATTACAGGTGCAGCTGGTTTTAATATGGGTTTGTACTGGGTATCCTCCAGCTTCCCATTTCGGTGGAGATAAATGGAGGCCCCAGGATTTCTGGAGTCAGAGATGTAGGTGATGATAAATTTGCTTTTCTCTTCTTTTTCATTGGCATTTGAAAATTGTTTAAAAAGTTCATAGTTTTCTCTCATAGTCTGTATTATGTCAGGTGTGAAAAACCAGGGTGTTGACGTCTCATCCTCAACAAATTTCATTTTAGAATTTGTAAGATACGAAATGTATGGCTCTTCATACTTCAGGGAAGTGAAGACAAATGCAACGACTGACTCAGTTTCTGGGCTGGAAATAATTACTTTGTATTTTGTGGGAGACACTATTTGAATATTTTTCTGATTTTCAAAGGCATCAATGTAAGATCTGAGCACCTCAAGTTCATTTCTCTTTTTTCCCAGCCATTTACTTGTAATTTTTGCTGTAAAAGGTGATTTATAGTGGGATTCGCGAATTGACACCAGTTTATTTTCATCCATCTTCCCATTACGGATATTTGGTATGACCTCTGACACATTTTTCTGGACAGTTATCTGGTATTGCATAAGCATGTCTTGAAATGTTTTCAGTTTGTCCTGTATGTCAGTAGCTTGAATAGTCAAACTGATTTGCAGCAACTCATTGACTGTGGTGGTAGCACTCTGAAGGTCTTCCAGAATGGTGTTCACCTCTATAATCAAGTTCTCTCTGATCTCCTGCACTAACTTGGCTGCCTTATTATCAAGGTATTTCAGAGGGTAGAGCCACACTGTCATTGGGACACCCTTCTGTGCTCTATCTTCTAGAAGCTTTGGCAGGTCTTTATATACTTTCACTGCTTCCATGTAGGTAGTTGGATTTTCTTTCAGTATGACATCACCATAAAAAGTGCATTGGATTTTCTCCACCTTTTTCTTTTCCTCATCTGTCATTATTACCTCTCCACTGCCACTAATAGAAATGCTTGGAATTTTCTTGATCATGACATTCAGTTTGCCATTAATGTCCTGTTTATCTTCACTCTGGGAAACAGTTTGGTCAAAAACCATGAAGAAATGAACTCCATACAACACTCACGTGACAACATGAGTTGCTGTCCCTTGTTTAATCACATCTGCATAAGTTACTTTTCCAATATTCGTCATGTTGAGCTGCTTAAACACAGTCTTCTGGCTGTAATGCATAGTCACTCTACACTGACTTTTTGTAGTCACTGTGTCTTTGAGATACTTTGCCGACCCTCCTACCTCAATCAGGCCCCCCAAGAAGCTCGCCTTCAGGGAGGCACTTACGTCCAGCACGCTGGACTTCTTACTAAGTGAGTCAGAGGTAATGAATTCAGATTTTGTTTCGTTCTGATCATGCACACTCATGTTTTTTTCAATATCTTCAGCATCCCAAAGCGTGACTCCTGGAGTAATAGGGGAATACATGGAAAGCACTAATATGTATTTAAATTATTCCATTGTGCTGCATGATTTTATAATAAATATTTTGTTATCAGTAAAATGATAATAAAACTGAATAATCCAACAATGTTAATAAAGGGTGTCGAGACAGGTTTAGATGTTCTGTTTAAATGTTTTTGTGCAGATTCTATCAGAAATAAATAAATTGCAATTAAATTCTCAGCTCTAATCGAACCCCATTCCTGTACCTGCAATGAAGCCATCATTACGGCAGTCATACAGCATCCCTGGGTGTAACGGTCGTCCAAGGGCTGCAATCTGAATAGCACTGGTGGTCATGATTGCTGGAATATAGAGAAAATACTCTTTAATTTATTATTCAAATATTAAAGTATAAAACAGGGGCATCACTAGAACTTTAGTCCACTAAAAACTTGTTTGCCCCCCAAATAAATGCACATTAATTAGTCTAAATTATGTGTTGCAATTGATTTTTATTAAAATCAAACCCTTAGTGTAGGCTTAACTCCACTTAACATAAATCTCTAATGATGCTCCTATTATTAAACATCTGTACAGTAATTGCCACACAGAATGACCCTGAAAGAAAAAGGGAAATCAAATTAAAAAATACTTAACTCTATGAATGCAGCACAGCCTGGCAAACAATCCGAATGTACATTCTCTATAAAACTGGCATTGGATTTTATGACCGCACCACAACAAAACATCTCGGGGTCCCTGATCACCCTCAGGGAAATAACTCATGCTAAGACAGAATATCTGTGACTGCAAAGAAAAGATATGAGTGTAGTATCTGAACCAGAAATACTAATCAGGATACGCTGTGTTGAGACATTGGTGAGTATTACATGTACAGTATATGCCCAGTTGGTAGTTAATTAGATTCACCTCCTGAACATAAATACAGTCTCTGAACTCTTTTGTGTTATACTGGCAGGTGTATTTAGTATTTTTTGTCAGTTTACATTAATATACTGTTTCAATAACTTATCTTAAAGTGTAAACAAAACTTAGAAAAAAATTAGAATTATTTTGAGGAAACTATTGAATTGCATCAACATAAAAATTGTTGAGTCAAAGATCATCCTTCTGTGGTTACAGCAGAGCATGCTATTCCTGAGGAAGCTGTTAATGGTTTGGGAATCAACAGATATGCACATAGCAGTGGAACCTTTAGGTTACTGTTAGTCATAGACATTTTATATAGATTTAAGTCAAGTATGTGGGTTCAAACAATGTTATTTATAATGTTACTTGATTTTGATTTAATTGTTGATGTACTATGTACTCAATACAGAATTCTTTGACAGTGAAAAGTGTCATTACTGTGTATGTAAGGAGTGTTTTTATGTAACAAATGCTATGATAAAACATTGATAAATCTCATTCTTATGCTTTTTTGTGCTCTTTAGAAATATACAATCATGATACTTTGTTCTGCAAACAAATTTATAGAGTTCTATTTCAAATACAGTGGATATAAAAAGTGTACACACCCCTGTTAAAATGCCAGGTTTTTGTGATGTAAAAAAAATGAGACCACGATAAATCATTACAAAACTAGAACAAAGTACAGCGAATCTCAGAACTCGAACACCTCTTAATTCAACCAACTCAGACTTACTTCAGTACTTTGACCAAAATCTTGGAACTTAATCATTCCTGCAAAACTTGTATGGGTTGAGAAGTGTTCAACTCCACCAATCCTAACCTCGAGAAAAATCTTATCGCAAATCAACCGAAAACTTGGAACACTACAAAACAAAACAGACCTGTTAAAACTTGTTCGGGTCAAGACACATCTCTAATGGGCTGACACAAAGGCAGACGGACCTATTGGGACGCTAATGCCTATGAATCGCTCTCAGTGTTGCGGTACCTGTCAAAGAAGTTCGACTTGTGAAGGCTACGTTACTATGTTAAATGTGACTTATCTACATTACATTTAGTGATATAGTAATCATGGCCCCCAAGAAAGTAAGCAATGATAGCAGCAAACCAAAAGAGGAAAATAGTGAGAGTAACTCACTCATGTTAAACCGGTTTCAAAAATGAACGTAGGCATAAGTGAGAGTAAAGTAAAGGTTCATATGTATTCCATTTTGTTCATTTATTTTGATCTGTTTCGGTTTTAAGTTTTACATTGTTTCCAGGGCCTTTGGAGGAAAAACAGTCCCACAACATCACAGAACCTCCACCATATTTTACAGCTGGAATAAGGATCATTTCATTATAGCCATCCTTCTTTTTACACCAACCCCACCTTGTGTTTATTGCCAAAAAGCTCCATTTTTGTTTCATCATTTTAATTCAAAATTTGGCTGCCGCTAACCAGGAAACTCAAACTGGGCCATCACTGGATCTCCCAGCAGGACAATGATCCAAAGCACATGTCAAATTTATAACAAAAATGGTTAGCTGACCACAGAATCAAACATCTGTCATTGCCACCTCAGCCTCAAAGGATTTGTTTTTCTTTCAATAAATTTATGTTAATGAAAAGTTGGATTTTTCTAATTTTTTCAGTGTGATATGAAACTACTTCACTAAAATGGGGATTTTTGGTAACCCTTTTTACAAATCCTTACAAGGGGTGCAAATAATTGTAGAGAGTGCTGTAACTGAGTTTTTATTAAGCATTTGTGCCCCGTCAAGTGATAGCAAGAAATGTATTATAGAGACCTATAATTGATTTTTTTTTTTTTATTATTTAAATTTAAATTTTATTTCGGTCACACACACACACACACACACACTCATAACTCACTTTACCTTAAAATGTTCTTCTGTGTTAGGCAGCCTGTCAGGGGTGCAGCTCAGCCTTGTGCCTTAGGATGCCTGGTGGATGGATAGACTGCAGTGCAATTTCCCTCCACAATTAAACTACTGAACACGTATCAGGGTACAGCTGAACTGAAGAATGAGCCAAAGAGGAGGCTGTATAAATACCAGAACATTATACTTTCAGTTTCATTTTCCCATTTTCATGTCTTTACACTCTCAGACAGCTGTGGTCAGCTCAGGACTACAGAGCCCTGCAGAGGGTGGTGGGAACTGCTCAGGCCAACAGCAGGAGACGCCCCCCCCTTTGGGTATTATTACCAAATGCTGTTTCAGAAAGGCAGATGGGGTCATTAGAGATCCCATACACCCTGCACAACCACATTTCTCCCTTCTGGCAGATGGTACAGAATTATCAGCATATAGAATGTAATGGCACCTTAGAATAAACTGCTCATCATTTGCACACTATTCATCATCAGTGTTCTCACTGCGCATTTGTTTGTGAAACAATTTTTGTATTTCTTCTTTGATGTTACTCTCTGAATTACTAAACATAATGCAGCTACTTACTGGTATTCTCTGTCAACTGACAGTCATTAGGAAGTGTGCTCTTGTTTTTTTTTTAAAATTCATTAAACTTTCAACTCGATCTAGTTGTCATATTATACAAGACAGAACTTTGGGCAGAGTTTAGTGGGGGCTCTGGTGACATCACATGGGAGGGGATGTTCCTTTATACTGATTGGTCAGAGGTGGTTTGATTGACAGGTCCGCGTAGGTGTGTTCCTTTATGCTGATAAGTCAGATGTGGTTTGATTGACAGGACCATGTAGGTGTGTCCCTTTATGCAGATAGCTCAGATGAGGTCTGATTGACAGGACCATCTGTTTCCTACGGTGTATGAAAGAAAAAAGGGAATCCAGGGGAGGGCAGATCCCTAACACTCACAGCGGGAGGGCGTGTCCACCCGTTAGCTAGATGTATCCTGCTGACAGTGTTTCCTACGCCCACAAGATAAAAAACAGATGTCAATAAAAACGGTTTCAATATTCTCTAAAAGAATAAAAATATATTGCTGTATTAATGAATGTACTATTTTTAAAATACATTTTAAGAAATAATAAAAAAAAAAACCTTTAGCAGCATGGTTTTAAACGCTCTAACGTGGCTCCAGACTCGTAGATCTTTTCTTGTTGGAGATAAAAGACGGGACGGACGTTTTAAATCTTATTGGTTTCAAAATTTTATGCTAATTTGTCATTCACCATTTAAGTTATAGTGCTTTATTCCATTTGATTAACCGAATGTAGTTAAATATTTTATCCATCCCTGGAATTTCTGCAATTGCATGTTCCGTTCAGGGCCATGACGGTTGTTCAGGCATACTTCCCAGAGACTGCGGGTAATTCCAGGAACAATCTCCTGACACAATCATGTTGCGAGAATACGTTACCCAGAGCCCTATGGTTACACTGTCTGGTTGGCTTCCATTGTGACAATGTAGGGTTTAGCTGTGTTATGTTGATCATGGTGGCCTGGTCAAACTCTTTGCGGGTTCTGGTTGTGTGAAGTTTGCAAAAATCTTGCCATAATGTTTAATGTTAATTTTACCTTAAATGTATTTAAATATTAAAATAACTAAGGCATGATTCTTCCAATTTTTTTATGTGTATTAGATGCTTGATGCTAAATACCACTTACTGTACTAGTTCCTATTAAATGTAATTATATAATCATATCCATCTTCTTTATAAAATAAGCAAACCCCCTTCTGTCTATCTGACCGGCGATTTCTAACAGCTATAGTTCTAAGGCGTGTGGGATAATATGCTTAAATTCTTTATTAATTCTCATTGTCTTAATGCTTTATAGCCCATTTTATACTTACTGGCTGGGCAGGGCATATGAAGTTTATACAGCATTAATTTCTTGGGTCTGGCCAAGTGCATGCAGCCCCCACTCAACTGTAGCTTTTTGTGCTTTTCCTGTTCTGTCTTTTAAGCACACTCCACACTTACGATTATGCTCTCTATTCTCTGTTTCACATTTCTGCTCAATCTTATGAGCACAAAGTTCAAGCACAAATTGCTGCACTAACTCTTAATTCTCCTAAGCTTACATTCCTGGGTATCAGCTGCGTAACACCCAAATACTCTTGCATCAGTTACACAAAGATATATTTTTAAAGCTGATTACAGAAATACCCCTCTAGTCATTTTTTTCTCTCACACCAGCTTTGCAATCAGTCAGTTCCTGATAATTCTTTCCTGCATGGTCAGCTATTTGTGATATTATTGCAAAATGGGAGCATTTATGTCGGAGAGAGGTGATCAGCCCCCCCCGCTGCTGACCCACAGAGTATGAGACGCGCGCTGTTTTACTTGCTGCAAG
>JAODKE010004070.1:0-11722 GCA_026779605.1 Mormyrus hasselquistii
GCCCCCTTGCAGGCTGGCACACGTGGGGCCCCTAGGCTTAAGCCATATCTAGCCTGTGCGTTAATCCGCCCCTGGTTCCCAATGCTTATGACGCCGTTCCCTGCGCTGCATTGAGCCACTCTAATCATGTTATGGTGCACCTTATACCATCATACAGGTAGAAACTAAAGCTGAAGAAACCTGCAGCAAAGACTACAAGAGTCTGGAACAACGAGACTGCAGATAGCCTTCAGTCGTGCTTGGACTGTACTGCCTGGGATGTGTTCAGGACTGTTACCAATAGCCTGGATGAGTACACAGAGGTTGTAACACCCTACATCAGCTTCTTTGAGGACTGCTGTGTACCATCACGCACCAGGGTGAGTTACAACAATGACAAGCCCTGGTTCACAGCTAAACTCAGACAGCTAAGGTTGCAGAAGGAAGATGCGTTCAAAAGTGGAAACGAGGACAGGTACAAGATGTTGAGGAACAGGTTTAGCAAGGCGGCAAAAAAAGGTAAATGACTGTACTCTGAGAAACTCCCAACACCAGCTCTCAGCCAACGACTCCGCGTCTGTCTGGAAGGGGCTCAGACAGATTACCAGCTACAAACCCACAGCCCCCCCACTCTGTAAACGACCTGTGCCTTGCAAATCAACTGAATGACTTCTACTGCCGCAAAGCTGCAGGTCCAGACTCCATCTTTCCGTTCACATCGAAACACTGCGCTGACCAGCTGACTCCTGTATTCACAGAAATCTTCAACACCTCATTGGAGTCATGCCATGTGCCAGCAAGCTTCAAAACCTCCACCATCATCCCTGTGCCCAAAAAACCTAAGATCACAGGACTAAATGACTACAGACCCATTGCTCTGACGCCTGTAGTCATGAAGTCCTTTGAGCGCCTCGTACTCCGCCACCTCAAAGCCACCACTGACCACCTGCTGGACTCCATGCAGTTTGCCTACAGAGTCAACAGACCTGTAGATGATGCTGTCAACATGGCCCTTCACTACTTCCTCCAGCACCTTGGCTCCCCAGGAACATATCAGCACCGGATCTCCGCAAGGCTGCGTCCTTCCTCCTCTCCTGTTCTCCCTCTACACAAACAGCTGCACCTCCACCCACCCATCTGTCAAGCTCCTGAAATTTGCAGATGACACCACCCTCACTGGACTCATCTCTGATGGGGACGAGTCTGCCTATAGACAGGTGATTGATCACCTGGTGTCCTGGTGCAAAGGGAACAACCTTGAGCTCAACGCCCTGAAGACAGTAGAGATGATTGTGGACTTCAGGAAAAGCTCTGCCCGGCCTCCACTCATCTTCCTGCTCGGCTCATCAGTCACCGCTGTGGAGCACTTCCGCTTCCTGGCCAGTTCAATCACTAAGAACCTCAAGTGGGAGATGAACATCTGCTCTCTCACCAAAAAAGCTCAACAGAGAATGTTCTTCCTGAGGCAGCTTTAGACGTTCAGTCTGCCTAAGACTATGATGGTGCACTTCTACACTGCCATCACTGCCATCCTCACCACCTCCATCAGCATCTGCTACTGCTAAGGACAAGAGCAGACTACAGCGCATCATTCACTCTGCTGGGAAGACGATCGGCTGCAACCTTCCATCTTTACAGGACCTGTACGAGTCCAGGACTTTGAAACGAGCAGGAAGGATTATGACTGATTCCTCTCACCCTGGTCACAGACTCTTCCAGACTCTCCCCTCGGGCAGAAGGTTGCATCCCATTGAGACCAAAACACCAGGCCATAGGGACGGTTTCTTCCCCACCGGAGTCTGCCTCAATAAGGCCAGGAACACTCACTCGAGTAGTTTCCTCATCCTAGTATAAACTTGCACTCTTAAATCTGTTTATATTTCTCTCAGTTCCACTGCTATATCATACTTCACATTCTTCTATTTATTTTAGTACCTGTATATACACCCGTGTGTGTGTGTGTGTATATATATATATAGATAGTAATACAAAATTTCCATGCTAGTCCACATATAAACAGCTATTTTCGTACTCAGAACCACTATATATATCAACAATCTTAAAACCGAAATTCAATGGACACGAAGCCATTAATGATTAAGTTTATTACTGCTGAAATCACCTTCTTACAAATGAAACTTTAATTTGCTGCATTTCAATGGCAAGAGAATGGATGAGAATATTAAAATATAGCTGATGGGCAATGTATCTGATTCTTCAAAAATAAATGTTTACTTTTAGAGCTAGTATCGGTGTTCATTTTGTGGCAATTTATATCACACCGCAAACAAAAATGATTAAATCCATTTATTTGAGCTTGGAAAAATAGTTTAAAATAGCACTGTGTCAGTGAAATTTGCAAGATTAACAGCATGTCCAGTTAAGTTACCTGTAGGAGAAACAGTGAAAAATTCAAACTGATTTAGACAGACAATGCTAATCTCGACTGATTTCTCTGCAGATGAGGGTCCCCGTTAAACAGATGTACCCTCAGCAGGGGCGGACACTTTGTTGTCATCAGGCTTCATGGCAGGGAAGAGCAGGACTTCCTGTAAAACAAATGCAATCACAGTCTGACACAAAGACAGGTAGTACAGAGCTTGTGTTCACATTATATAAACACAATGGATGTATCACTGACACAATGGACAAATCTAAAAGGCCAGGGCATACTTCATTTTTCCACGTGCATTTTCGGGCAACGGACAATCGTGGCAATCGGGCAACTTATCTTCATACTACATCCGGCTGCGGAATGCGGATGGTTGCGGTCGGTGCGTGCATACGGCAGTAATATTCCACACAAGAGGGCAAATGCATTGCAACAAACTCAAATGCAAGCAGTGTAGTGAAATAGGTAAACTTTTATGAGTTATTAGTCTTAGCCTGAGCAGTACAAAACATACCACGATATTTTGAAATCCTTACTACAACAGTAGATGGGGACCAGCCCCACCAGGCAAATTTTAAGCCAATATTTCAAAATGCCAGAATTGTGTTGCTTTTTAAAATACCATATACCTCATATAATGTCTGGACAGTATGACAAATTAGATATGTGAATGCCCCTGACATTCTTCATACAGCTGCTCACCATAACTACAGCAGCTATTCTTCCTGTACTCTTGTGTCATTGACCGCTGATCTGTGAAAAATCGGTGCTGCCACCTACTGGAAATACCTAATCAATTATCTTGCACATGCACGGCTGCACACAGATGCACACGGTTTCTTCCAGACTTAAAAATCTGGGCTACACACGCACTAACCGCAGCCAAACCCTGATGACGAAATTCACGCCACTTCCCCTTTATCTGCAACCGAAAGCGCACGTGGAAAAGCGAAGTGGTCATGACAACAACAACCTAAAGAGAACGGCAAGTTTCTTCTTGTTCTTTAGTACACAGAAACATACTTTGATGTTGTTGGAGTCTGTGAGGAACATGGTCAGACGGTCGATGCCCATTCCCCAGCCGGCCGTCGGTGGGAGGCCATACTCTAGGGCAGTGCAGAAATTATCGTCGATGAACATGGCCTCATCATCACCTTCGGCCTTGGCCTGGTTGAGAAAGCACAGTGAAATAAAATAATTCACCATTTACAAGAACTAAATAAAACAAATTTTTAAGTAAACATTTCTTTATAAATGCATCGAATATGAATTGAAAGGATGCATATGTTACCTTCATACACCAATCAACAGGGTCTTTGATTACGGTTAATAAATATCATCTACTGAAACAATCATTATGGATGCATCACATATGTTCAGACCTTGGCCTGCTGCTCAAACAGCTCCCTCTGTCTGATAGGGTCGTTCAGCTCAGTATATGCATTGCAAATCTCCTTCTTCATCACAAAGAGCTCGAAACGCTCTGTGAGTCCTTTCTGCGAGCGGTGCCTGCAAGCATGGGGGGGGGGGGGGGAGAGACACAAAGCAACGGTTGCATCACTTTGAAAAATGGGTTTCTAAAAACCCCTTTAGTTAATGATCAAAACCATTTTGGTGCTAGTGTGGGCGTTGGGTTTAGAGCGAGCCCTTACCATTTGGCCAGGGGGCTCATGATCTGGGGGTGGTCACAGATGAACGTGGGGTTGATGCAGGTGACCTCAAGAAAGTCACCCACAAGCTGTAAAGGTAAATTCATATGATGAGACTGTTATGTCAATAGAAAGGTTGGCATCTCAGAGGTGTTATGCAAGCAGAAAACGTACCTTGTCAAGCAGGCGGGCGGTAGTCCTAGGGGGAGAACACTCCACTCCCTTCTGGGCACAGAGGTCATCAAAGTACTTGCGGGTCTCTGAGGCAAGGGAGCAATGAGTGAAATGTATGGAGCGTTCCTTAAGTATATACCAACAGGAGGAAATGTTTTAAGCCATTTATCTGGGTAGTATTTGTACCTTTACTCAGAATAAAAAAAAAATCACTTTTAGAACATCAGCAGATCAAGAATAACTCAATAAAAACTATTAAAAACTTCATCTATTCTGCAAAGTTACTGATACCTTGTAGGATGGCTAGAACACTGTTCCCGTTCCCAAACCTCTCCACAGGGGCACCCAGCCATTACATGTATTAATTAAATTTCACCACCAGCTCACTTAATTAGTTAAAAAGGCAATACTGAATATAAGAGGTGCGCTTGTGGTTGAAATATTGCAAAGATAAAAAATACGTGGGTGTATTGTATAGTCGCTGGAAATAATCGGGTGATTTTAGCAGAGGTTTTGAAATGGCTAAGCTAATACTTTGACAGGCATAATAGCATAGTTTTACACTAACATTAAGATCATTTAGTTAACATTTTGTTTGGCTGCCTAAGTCCGCGTATCAGCAGTTTAGCACTGTGTTCTATAAGCTCATTCCGACAAAATACAATAAAAATATTTAAATGCTGATTGATTTTTCCAAACACTAACCTTCAGAGTCATAAGAATCTGGGGCTGGGAATTTCACACCCATCTCCTTCTCCAAGTCATGAACCATGCTGATCCTTTTGAAGGGGGGAGTGAAGTCAATCTCACAGGCCTGACCCTCTGGCCCATCTGGATGATAGGTCAGCTTATATCCACCCGTGATATGCTTGACCATCCCTACAAAGGCAGGAGTCACAAGTAACATCAGTGCAAGACTCCACCAAGCAACCCAGCGCAAACCCATAGGATTGTCCTCCTCATAGCCACTCCGCCCGTGACTGACCTGAGAGCAGCTTCTCGGTGATCTCCATCAGGTCATGGTAGTCGGCATAGGCCATGTAGAACTCGCAGGTGGTGAACTCAGGATTGTGTGTGAGATCGATGCCCTCGTTTCGGAACTGGCGGCCGATTTCATACACGCGGTCGATCCCCCCCACTACCAGCATCTGCATCGAGACGGGATGTTTAGCGGGACGAAGCTGGACTCATGGTCAAGCTGGTGCGGGCAGCTTTCAAATAAGCATGAAAATACTTCAACAATCCCTTCACTGTTCCCCTACCAGCAGGAACAAAGTTACACGCAGAACAGACGGTATATTCTAGAGCAATGGTTCTCAAACTTTTTACAATAAGTATCAGCTCAGAAAATTTATTATGCATTAAAACACAGCAGTGTGGGGCTTATTATACGCATAAACTAATATAGTTTACATGTGGCAATTGTATTCCTAATGTAAATAATATGTTAACAACTGTACTGCATTTAAACACACAGCAGAGGGTGATATCAACTGTACTGCATTGAGAATACTACTAATGCTCCAAAACCTTTTTTTAAAAAATAAATAAATAAAAACCCTAGTTAAACTTCAATTTCAATGATTTCATGGTTAAGGGTTTTTATCATATTTCATCTTCATAAAACAACATCGGAGACTCCCGGTGTACTACAGTTTGAGAACCGAGGTTCTAGAAAATCGCTGTCTATACAGTCGTCACAAGCCGACACTAAACTGACAGCAAGTGACCAGCTGTCTTTTTTCTCATTCGTTCATACATAAACGCCACACCTGTCCCAGCGGCGGCCCAGCAGAGTCTGTATCTGACAATCGCCTCACCTTGTGGTACAGCTCTGGGGCGATCCTCATGTAGAGGTTCATGTCCAGCTCGTTGTGGTAGGTGATGAAGGGTCGAGCTACGGCGCCCCCTGGGATGAGGTTCATCATGGGCGTCTCCACCTGCCAGAGGGGAGTGTCAGTCACCTGAACACTGGCGGCACTTCATGCTGGGCATGAAATTAAAATTTGCCTTTCATTGTCCACCCCCTTTTGGTCAATTAAACATCCCTCATTCCAGACTTCGTTATCTTAGTAATTAATTGAATCAACTTTAACCACAACACATTGTTCCAGCATCTTGCTTTAATTCTTAATGTTGTTGAATTACCTTCGGAACCTTAAATAAAGTGAAAATTCTCCGCTAGACTGCAAGGTTTGTTTTGATGCACGCCCTGCAGGATACTGCTCTCACCTCCAGAAACCCCAGCTGGTCAAGGAAGCTACGCAAGTAGGTGATGATCTTGGCACGGGTGACAAACTTTTTCTGCACATGGTCATTCAGGATCAGGTCCAGGTAGCGCTGACGGAATCGCGTTTCCTTCGGGGAAAAAGTGTGTTAGTGACAAAAACGTCCCAGTCAACAAAGGTTAGGTCAAAGTTAGGTCACGAGAACATTTTTTGGTCCCTTCCTCTCAGGACCAAAAAACGTGGTCAGACCCTGATGGAGTAGCCCTGCATCCTGTTATAGCTCGAGATGCACCGATCGACTGGCCAGGGACCAGAATTGGCCGATTTTCAGCATGCTCAGCTCAGACCAGAGATCGGCCAGCATTTCCAGTACTGAACCGGTCCACTTTCTGCCTGCACCACACGTCCCACACACAGCAGTGCAGGCAATAGCCTCACAGCCACACGCTAACATGTCGTTAAGTGTGGAAATTCTTCACTGTGACTGAAAATAACAAAGCTTGCAAGTTATAATACATATAAAGTTAAAGGAAACCATGGGGGAACCACCACGAAAACGTAGTGAAACATCAGAGATGAAACACTGATTATTAAACATATACTAGATAATCTTGAAAAGGAATGATCATTAAAATTGCAAAGCTAACTAAGGTTTCTTTTCCTATGATAGAGTAAAAGTGTTTTAGTGAAACTTTCACCCCCTGCACTAACTTTAACTATTTCTTTTATTTTGAAAAATAAACTTTTATGAACTTTTATTTTGTTTATATATGCTGTCAATTATAGTTCTTAGAAAGTAAATTGCAATCGGCAAAAAACGATATCGGCGAGTCTGAAATTGGAATCGGCCAGGAAAATTGCAATCGGTGCATCTCTAGTTGTAGCCCTTCTCCTTTATTTTATTTCTCCCCACTGCATTGTAACGTCCAGCTCCACTCCTGCATCCACTGGCATCTGGCCTGAAGCAAAGGTTCCTCTTCCCATCCTCCCTTCATACCCATGTCTTTCATTACATTTATTTAGGAAATGTTTTTATCCAAAGTCAGAGAGTCCCTGGAGCAAATGGGAGTTAAGGGTCTTGCTCAAGTGCTCAAAAAATTACTCTAACAAAACCCTGGGATTTGAACCAACAACCTTCTGATCACAGACACAGGTCAGCAGAACGGGGTGAAGCACGCGTGCATATCTCCCACCGCGGCTCACCTTATCCTTCAGGCCAAAGTGCAGGTGCGGCAGCATGTGGAGACAGGGGGACAGCAGGGTCATCTCCATGGGGACAATGCTCAGCTCGCCCTTTTTGGTCTTCCCGGGGTTACCACGGACACCGATGATGTCTCCACGGCGGAGTTTGTTATTTATGGCCACGAAATCTTCCTCCGATTTGTAATTCCTGGTGTGACAGAGGGTGAAGAGAAAAGGATGCCAGTTTAGATTAATGGGATTTTCTTTAGACCCCATATATTGGGTCTATTTGTAAAATTAAGAATACAGTACAGCTATACAGCTATTGAAAGTACTTCAGTTCAGCAGATTTCCCTTTTTTTTAATCGAAAGTGATGATTTTTTTATTATTTTTTTAAAAAGCAGGGTAAACACAACCTTGCTCAAGGACCCAGTGGTAAAATCTCTCTGCCAACCCTGGGATTTGAACCAGTAACCTTCCTATCAGACACAATGCCCTGACTCACTGAGCCACACACCACCCCACAGATGAATGATTTACTGGTAGACTAGCAGCAGTGCAGTTCAGAGGTACATACCTGGAGTTGGCCATCACCTGCAACTTTTTTCCCTCCCCCCGGAGGTCATAGAACAGCAGCTTGGCGCCAGATGCCCTCTTAGCATGAACACGACCTGTCAAGGTTAGCACATGGTCACACTGCAGAACGAACGTCTCAAAGACAACCAGAAGTGGACAGTTCAAGTACGGAAAGTAAAAGTTCAGACAACCAAATGACACCAGGGTCCCCCAGGCTCCTACCGGCCACATTGAGGACAACATCTATCAGCTGGTCCCCGGGCTGCAGGTTTTGGTACTTTTCGATGAACTCTGTGAGTGACAAGTCCACTTTGAATTTGTGAGGGTAGGGGTCTTCTGACGTGCCTTTTAGCAACTGGACGGCTTGTGTACGTATCTTGTAGTATTGCTGCGGCGAGAAACAGTACCATTCAGATGAGACAACAAGCAGGACCAGGACATGAGCTTGCTGGTTCTCGTTTATGATGTGACTCGTTCTGTTTTCTCTCTTACGGTCTGCTAAGAGGAGCTGCCATCGCAACAAGGCAAAAAAGCTCACGCCAACAGGAGAAAAATTGTGTTAAAATTTTAAGCATTCGCCTTGTGTGTATGCTTGCTTTGAAGATATTCATATTGAACTGCAAACATACATTTTTTTCCATCTGTATTTACTAGCTTAAAAAAATTTATATATAAAGCATAACAAAGCAAAAAGAGTAAAAATAGTTTAATTATTAAACAGTATCAGTATATATAACAACAATGCTCTGTCAGCCATTATATGCTTGGGAATTGTTTCTATGAATTTGGGAAATGTGGGAAGGAATTTCTAAATGGTCTTTTCCTTCCCTGTATGATCCGGGCAAACAAAGGTCTCAGGAATCTAAGATTACGTGATAATATATTTTTTCATAAGAAAACAGGAAGCCCCTGTTCAAGCTATCTGAGGGCCGATCAGCTCCTCTATGTGGCGTTGCTGGAAATTTTTAAAACAACTCACATTGGGGTCCAAGGACTCCTCGTCGGCACTGTACAGGTTCTGTTCCCCCTTGTCCTCGTTCTCTTTTTTCTGAACGGTTTGCTCTTTGGCCTTAGCTTCCTTTTCCGCTGCCTTCTTCTCGGCTTTCTGGCGCCTCTTCAGCTCACTGGGAAGAAAGGCGTAAGTGAACAGGATGAGCTCAGCTGCAGCCACACTGGTCAACAGTTTACTGCAGCTAGTGCAATTACAGTAAAGGTATAGGGGATGGCAAAAGGTTGGTACTTTTTATTTTCTCTGGGTAGAGGAAAAAGCCACCAACCTTTTGTCATCTTGTAACCGAGTCCCCAGAAGACAAGAGGGGATGGCAGTTGTGTTTGGGAGAATTAAATTTGACCTCTGAACCCCGACCCCCAAAGATCGGAACACCTGCTGCCTGGCATATCTAACAAGAGTCAGCATGGTGTGATGAGCTGAGCTACCAAACTAGTCCCGTCACTGCCCAGACCTAGAGAGACAGACACACATATTCATAGAAAAGTCATTGTGCCTATCTTGGGCTCCTACCATTTCACATGACTGCAGTACATCCTTCAATAATTTCTTACAACTGTAATAGGAACTCCAACTATTCCTTGCACTTTTATTGTGACACCAATAGATATAATCAGGATGTTCATCTAATGCTGCTGAATAATAGAGGGGCTCAACCTAAATGTTCGTTTGCCGTACTGCTTAGCTACATATCAAGTATACATTTGGACACAGTCATGCAATAACGTGCTAAGAAATAAAGTATGTCTCATCCTATTCAAATGACGGGTAATGAATTGACACGCTGCCTCAATTTAATTTACCGTTTCCTACATTTAACACTACGATGTCTAGCTGCCTACCTAACCGACATAAGCACATCGATAGGTCACTTCACGTTTAACTGAAAAGCATACGATGCTCCTGTCAGAATTTTGGGCTAGTCACGACTATTTCTCGATATTCTGCATGCAAAAGAGAAAGTCCTTCCCTCTTCGATAACATGAAGCAAAACTTCGTACACGTCAAAATATTCAAGGATAAAGTAGTCCAATAGTGCCACCAGTGTCACATAAAGGACTCTCGGAACATGGTAGATACATTGCGTTTTCATTTCAGTATCTCACGGGAACTGGAGTACTCTTTCAACAGACACCATATGAGCTGAGTGTGAAATAGCAAAAATAAGACTACAAGTAACAGTCATACTGAACAGCTCAGTGACGCAAAGTCGACGGGATTTGTATTTCTTCAGATCCCACGTGCAGCTCAACTCAGACTCAGTATCCCGGCTTCCAATTCGTGAACCTGATGCAATTTTTGTGCAACGATAAACCGCGTAGCATGGAAGGCTAGCCGGTTGTATGCGGTTAATATATTTGTTCATATAATTTGTTTCAAATTTAGCTACCGTATACATGAAATAACATTGTGGCGCGTCTACTCACTTTTTGCTAAGTTTGGTCTCCCCATCGGTTAATACCACGTCCGCCATGATCCCCTGCTTACAGTATAGGACACAGCACAAAGCACTACGAAGAAATGCTCTTCCGGGCAGCTGCGGAAGGATATTCGGCGAAGCTGCGTGGAGGTGGGCTTAACCTACGTCATGCATGGCGAAGCACCGAAGGATGTTGCGCTCCCCAATTATGTCATCGTATTATTAAGGTATAACTGCATCGTTCCCAGTATATTTGATAATAAAAAAGGTTTCATTTATTGTGTTATACTTATGTACTTTCCTCGCTTACACTTTTTTGTAAGACGTTTTAATTTTTTAGTTAGACTTGCTCATGAACCCACTGAGCATTTCCTCGACCTTTTTAAATTAATATTTTATAATTGTACAACGCGCGTTTTTCAGCCGTGGAGTGAAAATACCAGCCATTTTGTTCCGGATCACGACATCACCTAAACTCACTCAAGCCAAGCTAATGTTAACAGCCAAATCTTGAAATATATTACAATATTAATAAATCCACACACAGTAAATACCACAGATGGAAAAGAAAAACTTAAAATCTATTTTTATTGATATAGATAGCAGCAAGTATACAGAAATATAATTGCAAGAGTATACAAATGTCTTGACAAAAGCAAAATACATATATTTCTCCATTTTAATAATTAGTTGTTCACCTAGGTAGCTAAACACACATAGGCAAACTATTCTCCAGACTCCTCCCAAATCAGTGCTGTTTGTCAACTACTGAAGCTCAGAAATAAAGGACACATCTACAGGTGATAAAGCAAGCGTTCACATCAAAACAACGGCTTAAAGGACACACAATGAGAATGGTGCAAAAGCTGACCAGTAATACTTTCAAAAGGCAAAATAAAACTAATATAAACAAAAGACACACAAAACGCTGGTGATGGGTGTGTTTAAACTTTCAGTGAATTTCTTTAAGGTCATGTTGATTGGTTATGAGCTCTCTAACCCTACCCCCCCCCCCCCCCCACACTCCACCCCCCCCCCCCCCCCCCCCCCCCCCCCCCCCCCCCCCCCCCCCCCCCACCACCCCACCAAACCCCACACCCCCCCACCCAACC
>JAODKE010004071.1:0-11713 GCA_026779605.1 Mormyrus hasselquistii
ATGATTCTGTTGCACATGTTAATAATTCAGTAGAAGTCATTAGGCACATTATTGCCAGGACGAGTGACGGAGGGAGGGCTTGTAGAGTCTGGTTGCGGTGAGGAGGAAGGATTTCCTGTGGCGTTCGGTGGAGCAGTTAACACTGGTGAGCCTGAGACTGAAGGTGCTCTTCAGCTCACTTACCACGCTGGGTAGTGGGTGGTCGGTGTTCTCCATGATGGCCCGAAGTCTGGACAAAGTTCTTCTTTCAGTTACAGTCTCTAAAGAATCAATTTGCATGTTCTTCCCATGTTGCCGTGGGGTTTCCTCTGGGTTCTCTGGTTCTTCCTCCACTCCCATAGCCAAACCCATATCCTTTATCAGCATTCATGCTTTACAGCTCCATTTGGGAAAGAATAAGCATTTTGATTGCTAATTACTTTGAAGACTCAGCTATGGCTGGAACATATGATAAAATATTTGATCACAATCGTTTTATTTTCATATCAGTAGATATCAATAATTATCATTATGTAATTGATATCATTATTTTTTTATTTCAAGGCTCCATTTTTGCTTAAGACTCCCCTAAGATTCTATCACCAAAAACACCACAAATGGAATGGATTGCAAACTGAAATCTGATTTCAATAAATAAATCATAAAAATATACCTTTTGTTGCAGGGTATAGTGTTACTGTAGTTTTGATTTTTAGTATTTTAATACTGTTTTCAATATTCATTCGAAATCCAGTGTACTTTCAGTTATTTATTCAGTTTTTATTTGAAAAATTATTTTCTGCTTAGCTTTATTTCACTCTTCACTACCATCATCTCATCCTTCATAGCTTGGGGATCACAGTGCAGGGTCACCTAACCTGCAGCATCCTCTGCTGAGGCCGGGGCTTGAACCAGCCCACAGAGTCACTCACTGTCGCCACTGGAAGCTGCTCTAGATTTAACTTCTGACCGATATGGGCCAGATTTGGTAACATTCAATGTAACTTTGGCCCACATGTGGCCCTTATCTGTTTCAAATCCAAGAAGTGGATTCAGACCAGTATTGGTCCGTTGTGTAAAAAGACACTGGGCCAGATCCAGTTTACGGATTTGCGGCAGTTTCTGAGCAACGGTTCAGACTCATCTTGCTATGTGGGAATGCACATCACGTACTCAAAATGGGCAAAACATGTTTCAGGTGTTATTAATGATCATTTTAATGCAATACAAGGAAATTACATTTCCTTGAATGTTTTCCATCTTGGAAGAAAAATTAATAAACCATTACTTCAGCTTATGAGCATTTAAAAGCGGTAATGGAAAGTATTTGACATTTGTTTTTTATTTCATATCAAGTCATGGTGAAAGCAATATTTATAGTTTTCATTTTGTTATTAAGTAAGAAAGTAAGTAATGTTTATTTAGATTGCCTTTCACCGACATGTAGTCACAATAGATTATGATTTTTTTATTAATAGATGATAATAGCAATGAAGGACCAATGCTGGTAAGAGCCCCAAGACAGAAGGTCGTAAAATCTTTAAGGAAGTTAATGAGGTGTCACGTTTCCAATTATTGTAAATAGATAATTAAGCGAAATTGGAGAAAATAAAGTAAATAACTCCTGGCACTGACAAGGATCTTCATAATAGGATTTTAAGAAAGATTTTGGACCTTCACCTTCACAAAGGTATTCAAAAAGTGGTTGAGAATTCATTATCTGAGCGTTCCAGAGCTTGCTAGGGTTGGGGTTAAACAATGATGTCAATAGTATTAAATAATATCCCAATATTATTCCTATTGCGAGCTATAAGGGCAAAATAATAAAACCTAACCTCTTTCACTGACTTATTGTAAAAGTAGAGTAACTCTTTAATATGTTTGCATCCACAAATGCTCTGCTTTTTGACAGGATCACCGAAAGCCACGGTTTGATTAATTAGCCATGGTACAGTAAGTGAGAGACATCATAGCCACTAGTAATTTTGCAAGAGGCAACCTTTTCAAGAACGGAATGGCATTGTTCATTAAAAGAATTAACAAGGAGCTCAACATAATCATCAAAACAACCGGCAGAAAAATTATAAAGTGAAGAAAATTCAGAAATAATAGTCATCAATAAAGCGGCTGCACTGAATGCAAGTTTGAGGGAAGGACTCTGAACTAAATGATGCATTAAAAGAGGTTGATTTATTATTACTGAAATTAACTTCATTAATGTGCAAATTATCAATGATAGCACCATACGTAAAAACCAAGTTCCTGCAATATGAGTTGGGCCAGAATGCTCATTAACTCCTTGGCAGGATTATTTGATGAATCATCTACATGAATGTTAAAGTCCCCGACTATGACAATCCTACCTAATTTAATGGTAAGACAAATAGCCCTGAAAATCCGAGAAAAAAAAATGCTGCAAAACCAGGAGAGCAATGTAGCACAATACAGAGGTGAACTTGCCCAATTTTAATCATAATCATCTGGAAGGAGCTATATGAGCATGAAGAAATCAATTAACATAAAAATAGCTTTCTAAAAATAACAGCAGTTAAGCCTCCTCGGCCAGAAGTACGTGGTAACACAGAAATGAATAGTCTTTGGGATATAATTCCAAAAAAATGCGAGACTTCATTCTCACGCTTCCATATCTGAGATAAACATAAAATCCAGACTCTCATGACAGAATAAATCATTAATAATAAAATACTTAGCAACAGAGCGGGCATTAATCACCTTCATTTTAGTAGAGAAAGCTATTGGGGCAGCTGTGGGTGGAAGGACCAGAACAGATCCTCTTGTGTGCCACACCCCCTCATCTACTCCATGTGGAATCCCTGTGTTACCAGCTGTTTCTAGTTGTGTTAATTGAGTCTGTGTATTTAAGCGACTTTCTGTGAGTGATTCCCCAGTCCGGTCATTAATGGTTTACCTGATTGTGACTTACCCATAATAAACTCCATGTTCATCTGACTCCTCAACTCATGTGCCTGCTTCCCTGCTCTGTGCCAGCGCACAGGTAGTGTATGCTGGACGCAGAGCGCAGACAGAGGGCTGGCAGTCAGGAAATTGGGGAACACGGGTTTTAATCAAAAGGGGCAGAGACAGGGCAAGCAAACACGCATTAACATTAAAATGACCGGACTGGGGAAACAAACTGGAACGCGGACTAAATACATTGGACTAATGACAGCAACAGGAAGCTGGTGAACACGGGGAATCCACACGGGGTTAACGAGGAGGCGTGGCACACCGAAGGAGCCGACGATTAGGGAAGGACAGTGACATTGTGTTTTAAATGACGTCCTAATATGTTAATATCCGTGACACACCTCAACACAGAAATAATGAATTATACTCACATTTAATGTTCCCAGTTCACATTAATTCAGATTTATTTCCAAAACGGACAGTTTTCTATTTTCATGACACATGGCCTGACCAGAGGCACCGCTAGAGATTTTAGGCCTCATGAAAGCATATCATATTGCACCCCAGACCAGACTAATTCATTTAGGTTCTCGGTTTTTAGAGACCCTGTCACTCAGGGGCCCTTAGACTTGTCCTTATTCCCCCCCCCCACCCCCCCCTTTATAGTACCCCTGAGTGTGATACTTCTGCCACAGTGAACAGCATCACTTGGTTAGCTGGCCAGCTAGCTAATAAACTCTAAAGATAAAAACATATTCTGAGGAAACGGAGGGTGTCAGTAATGTTTAGAGTGAACAATCTTGGCAATAAAGAACCTGTTCTTATACATAACCTTGAAAGCCTTACACCATCTGAGGTATCACCATCCATCATGTTATGCACCAGTGCAAAATATGAGCTGTCTGTAAGCTAATAACCTGCCAAAATATAAGCTCATAATATCCACTTGAACCATGTCACTGACGCTTGCTGTGCAAGTTGTGATTAAATGAAATTAAAAAATAACAAGATGTATTTCATGTGAATAGATAAACTGTCATGCCCACACAGGTGGGATGTAACAGCTGCAGATGATCTCCTCTAATTAGCTCTGCTTCTTAAGCAGATCTAATGCTACCAACTATGCGAAGTTTTGTTGCCATGTACCGGAACGCTACCAAGCATTCTTTTGTCATTTGTCTCTTCCCACTTTTCCTCCCTTCCTGCCTCGCCGACCTCCCTCCCTCCCTACCTGACCTGACCTGACCTGACCTGACCTGACCCGTCTCCGTCGACCCCGTTTCCCCGTCGTCTTCCCGTCTCGTGTTCCTCTGTAGGACTGACTTCCCTGCTCCCGACCTCTGGCGATCAACCCAACCACAATGCTTGCTTTCTGTTCTGGCTTTGTTTGTTCTCGGCTCATGAATAAACCCTCTAGTCTCCCATAATCAGGTATCTGCCTCCTACTCACATTCTGTTTGCTACAGAATACTTTGCCAGGAAAGTATGGATCCCGTGGAGACCTAGCAACTGCAGCAGCAGGTAAATCAGCTAACCACCCTGGTTTCCCAGCTGATGGAGGGACAAGCCTCTTGTGGCAGTTAAAGATTCCCCTGCAGGCACTTCCCACCCTGGTGGCAGTCCTGGGCATAAGCAGAGAAAACCTACGTGGAAGACAAGTTACCCATCATACCGGACCACTGACCTTGAGGGTAGGAGTCCTCCACTGGGAATCCATTGATCTGCTGGTGCTCCCCTACACCAGAGACCCATTGATTCTGGGTCATCCATGGTTGCAGAAGAATAACCTCCACATTGATTGGTATGTAGGTGAGCTTACTTCCTGGTCACCCGCTTGCTTCACTCGATGTCTCTCCCTACCTTGTAAGACGTCACTGGTTGACAGCCCGGATCTCGGGGATCTGTCCATCATCCCGGCCGAATATGCGGACCTTATTGACGCCTTTAGCAAGTCTCTCTCCTTTCAGCTACCTCCTCATCAGGATTGTGACTGTGACATTGACCTCCTAGAGGGGGCACCTCTTCCTAAGAGTCATCGCTTCTCCTTATCCCTGCATGAGGAGGAGGCCATGAACACCTATATCAGAGAAAGTTTGAAACAAGGTATCATTCGTTCATTGACATCTCCCATAACAGTGGGTTTCTTCTTCATAAAGAAGAAGGACGGATTCTCAATACTATCGCAGTGAAAATCCAAGAACCCCTGCCTCTGATCCTGTCAGCATTAGAACAACTTCGCAAGGTGATTGCGTTCACTTCAAGTTAGACCTGCAAAGTGCCTATAATCTGGTCCAGATTCAACGAGGGGACAAGTGGAAAACAATCTTTATCTTCAACCAAGGGCAGTATAAATATCGAGTTATGCCGTATGGTCTAGCCAACAGTCCGTCCATTTTCCAAGCCTTCATGTATGCCGTGTTCAAGCATATGACTAACCGGTTCGTTATTGTCTATATAGACGATATTCTGATTTATTCTCCTACCTTACATGTTCGCCTGGCGTTGCAACGGTTACGAAAACATCATTTATATGTAAAAGGTAAGAAGTGCAAGTTTCACCAAACCCAGGTAAAGTTCCTGGGTTATCACATCCAGCAGGGGGCAGCCGCTTTGGATGAAGGGAAGGTCACCGCCATTAAGGAGTGGCCCTAACCGCATACCACTAAGGAGCTCCACTGGTTCCTGGGGTTCGCTAACTTCTATTGTCGGTTCATCAGTAACTTCAGCCAGGTGGAAGACCCTCATGTGTGGGGACAAAACCCATCTCCAGTGGACGCTGGAAGCAGGAACCACTTTCAAGATCCTGAAGAGTGTCTTCTGCTTCGCTCCCGTCCTCCAGCACCCGCAGCCGGATCGCCCCTTCAAGGTTGAGGTGAAAGCCTCCAAAGCTGGAGTAGGATCCGTCCTAATCCAAAGGGACCTGGTAACCGGTCGTCATCACCTATGTGCTTATTTTTGTAGGAAGTTATCGTTGGCTAAACGCAATTATGACGTAGGGGATCGGGAACTCCTGGCTATCAAGCTAGCCCTGGAGAAGTGGAGGCTCTGGCTAGAAGGGGCTCGACACCCCTTTCAGGTCTTTACCGATCATTGCAATTTGGAGTATCATGACCACGATCACCTGGTCCCTCGACCATCCGGGCAAACAAATGCAGCACTCCCCCTGCCGGGTGTCCTCCTGGCAAACTGAATGTACCCCACAAGCACCGCTCTGCTTTTGTACGCTGGGTATGCACATCGAGGAGTTCGGAAAACCCGGGGATTTCTGCTACTCTGCAGTTAGTCACCAGCAGTACTGGTGGCCAGGATGGAGGAAAGCAGTGGAGGAGTACGTGGCTTCCTGTCCCACATGTGTGCAACTGAAGTCCTCTCACTAACCGACCACCAGATTGCTTCAGCCCCTACCGGTCTTGTCACGGCCCTGGTCACATCTGGCCATGGATTTTATTACTGACCTACCCCTATCCAACGGTAATACTGTCATTCTCATGGTAGTAGACAGATTTTCTAAGATGTACCATCTGCTTGCTCTCCCCAAGCTACCAACAGCCTGGCGGATCTTCTGGTGACCTGGGTGTTCTGCTACTACGGCATCCCCAAGGACATAGTGTTGGATTGTGGTCCGCAATTCACCTCCCAGGTTTTCTGTGCTTTCTGTAAGAAGCTTAACGTCACACTCAACCTGACATTGACGTACCATCCCCAGTCCAATGGGATGACAGAACGTACCACTCAAGAAGTATCCAAGCCCCTGTGATTGTGGTGCAAGGACAAACCAGCTGAATGGGCCACGCACCTGGCTTGGGCTGACTATGCTTTTAACACACAAGTCAATCCCGTCACAAAGCTCTTTCCCTACCGGTGTGTTCTAGGATATCAACCGCCCCTCTTCCCGTGGGATGCACTGACTAGTGACGTGCCACAAGTAGAAACCTGGTATGGAGGCTGTAAGGCAGTGTGGCGCTGTACACATCTCGCTCTCTCCCGTCAGGTATGGAAACAGAAGGTCGACTCGGACAAGCACCAATGCTCAGCTCCCGTCTACAGAGTGGGCCAGCGGGTGTGGCTCTCCACCCGGATGTCGGCTCGTTACATCTGGCCATTCAGAATCATATGATAAGTGGTACCAAACTCCCAAGTGTGTACCACATCTGCCCCACATTTCATGTTTCACTCCTGAAGCCAGTGCGATACAGCCCGGTGCACCCACCGAATAACTTGGCTGTCCCACTTCCTTAGCCCTTGCAGAATGGGCCATCAAGAGGGGGTTGTGTCATGCCTACATGGGCAGGGCGTAACAGCTGTAGTCGATCTCCTCTAATTAGCTCCTTCTGAAGCAGATCTAATGCTACCAACTATGCAAAGTATTGTTGCTATGTACCGGAACACTACCAAGCATTCTTTTGTCTTTGGTCTCTCCCGCTTTCCCTGCCTGCTGCATCCGACCTGCCTGTCTCGCCTGCCCTACCTGCCTCGCCTAACCTCCCTGCCTGACCCGTCTCCATTGACCCCTTTCGTCTTCTCGTCCAGCATTCGTCTGTAGGACTGAATCTCCTGGCTCCTGACCTCTGGCGATCAACCCGACGACGATTCTTGCTTTCTGTTCTGGCTTTGTTTGTTCTTGGCTCATCAATAAACCCTCTGGTCTCCCACAACCAGGGATCTGCCTCCTACTCGCATTCTGTTCGCTACATAAACTATTAAGAGATGCATTTACTAAGTTTATTAATTTTCTTTCTTTTTTGCATGTTTCTGCTATTTATTTACTGAGTAGCAGCAAGGGTGTTGTGCCAGGGAGGGGGGTTAAACTGTGATATATCGAAAAGCACGATATTGGGATATGCAATTATCATACCATGAATTTTTCATGCCATTGCAACTCTAGTAAAAAACATGGAAAGTACACTTAATGACACATTATAAGGTTCTTTTTTCAGAAGGGGGGGGGTCTCACCAAAAACCTACAGTATGAGGTAGTGCTTTATTAATAACATACTCAGGAGGCATCAGATGTATGTTTTAACAAGGTATGTCAAATGTAATTCTCAAGTTCATATAGTACTGTGATTTTATGTGGC
Organism: Mormyrus hasselquistii; assembly: GCA_026779605.1. Taxonomy (NCBI): domain Eukaryota; kingdom Metazoa; phylum Chordata; class Actinopteri; order Osteoglossiformes; family Mormyridae; genus Mormyrus; species Mormyrus hasselquistii. The sequence continues at coordinate 7,986 of JAODKE010004071.1, forward strand.
TTATAGTTTGATTTTCCTTATATGATTTGTCTGAATTAGAAAATGGATGGACATATTTTCATACAGCAGGATGTTTTAATGAAGCAGAAGTCTTATATTTAATGTAACTATTTTTATTTTTTTTTTTTATGATTTTGAATGATTTTGTTCTTTAACCACAGAGAATAGCGAAAAGGCCCTTGCAGCTGCATCGAATTACAGTGAAGCAGAAGCAGCTCTGACTTGAAGGGAGCTGAGCAGGTTAAGCCACGTAGCTGTGCTTCATGTGTGCTTCACCATGCAGCAGGAGCTGCTGGGGCCCTCAGCTCTGTCCTCCCTCTCACACTGAGGTAAATGCTTAGCTCTCTGAGAAGGACAAACGTAAACTGTCTTTGCTGTTAGTGAGTGAAAATGGGGCCGTGTATGTGTCTCGGTCCACTTGCATGTCATTACACGCCTCCTCTGATTTTTATTAGTTTTGTTGACGAGGATGACAAATGTAGAATACAAGACGTTCTCTATTGACAGCTACGAGCATACATGTACAATTCTTCATTTTTTAAAATGCAGCCGAAAATCCAGATCATCAGAGTTCAGAATTTAAGTTGAAATGCAATGTTTATATTGTAATAAGTAGCAACTCTTTGATGTGATATGCGTTTAGTATATTCAGATAGTGTATTAGTATGTCATAGTATTTTTCCAAAAATATTATGCCAACTTCTATGAAATAAGAAAAAATGCTGTTATCATGCAATTTAAAGAGGACCAAAATATTTTTAGTTTTTTATGGTTCTTTATTTGGTTGTAAAGCATAGATATATTGATCTATTTCAGCCTAATGCAATTGTATACCTCTGATGTTCTTATACTTCCATATCTGATTTTTAAATTATTGTAATGCCATTGGTTGCCTTAAGAATACCAAACAAAATATGTTTCAGTCAAACCTCAATATCAAGTTAACTTTTTGCTATAGGAGATGTGTAAACTAGCACAATGGGCTTTATGTAGCACAGTATGAAGGGCTTTTCCTGTTACGTGACTGACAAACATGTAAACAACGTAAACGACTGTTTGTTTATACTTAGTGTGCTTTATATGTATGATTATAGTTGAAATTCTTGTGACAGAATGTTCCTGAGTTTGTGTGATGATAGTAAACGTGATGCAGAGCTTTCGTACAGTATAATGCAATGTTTGGTACAATATATGTCTGGGACTGAATTGTGTATGATGTTTGCTGTCATTGGGGCAAAACTGGCATAGTACCCCGTTCATTTGTATTTCTATGCAGTAATGTTGGAACACAAATAAAGAAAGCTTTCCAAAATGAAAGGTCTTGTATAGTGTCTTATTTCTTAAACTATTCCTTTAATAAACTGATTTGAAAGGAGATTGTACAAAGTGTGATACTAAAACTTTATTGCTTGATCATACTTTATGGCAAGATCATATTTCACTTGGTAACAGATCGCTGCTTCAATTGGAAAAAGTAGACTAAAAGCAATTGCATGCCAATTATGAAATTGAATTTTTGTTGTAGAAACTAGCAGGGACAGTATAGTCCCCACACCACAAGCAGCGTTTGTATGTAGGGTTACCTATTGTGACTAGAGATACTCAAAAGATACTATCCAGTCGTTGGTTTTCCCATAAAAGCTTATCCAATACATAGATGCAGCAAGGTGCAGGAAGGTGCAGGAAGTAGAAAGCACTAGAGTGCTTGGCTACTAGAACACAGAGCAGACACTGAAACAGTGGAGAAGACCCAGGCAAACAAAAGGAGAGAAAGTACAGAGCCAAGGAAAAGGGATGAAACCACTAAGCCACCCAGCCTTTTATACTCCACTGTACTGCTCATAAAAATCATGGCTTTTTCTAAATTCATATGAACTTTATGGGATTGGTGTCACGTCCTGCTAGCTCTGTCTGTCCAACCCCACATCTCCAGTGCAGGCGTGGGTGCTATCGGGCCACACCTTGTGTTTCTTACTCCTGCCTATTATTCTGCCCTCCTGTTAACCAGCCACAGCTGCCTTGTGTTTTATTCCTTGTTAGTCTTGTATATAAGCACTTCCTTGTCCTGCGTTCCCCAGTTCTTCCATTATTACCTGTTGTTGCCTCTCTACCCTGCACTTGTCTGCCAATAAAAGCCCTTCCTGACGATATTCATCATTGACAGTGAGCATTTGGATTGTGCTTCTTTCGCCCGATGTGACAGAACGGCAGAACTGCCCAAGCAACCCTGCCGCTGCTCTCGTGCCACTTGTGTGGAGGGATTTGCTTACCTCTGCACACCAGCTGATTCAGGAAGATGGCACCTTTTGCGCTCTGTGCTTGTACTGGCCAAACCCTCCAGGTAAAGCCGCTATTGTCCTTCGCTGTGCCTTGGATGACCCGCTCCTGCACGTTATTGGACGATGACTTGGATACACCCGAGGATTTCTGCCTTTGGAGAGGGGGGGTTGTTGTTGGTGTTAGTTTGTGATTAGGTATTGCTTTCCACATTGGGTATTAATCTTATTGTGCCGCAGATTTGTAAAATGTTAGGTGCTTTTCAGGTGGGCTGGCAAACAGATCCGTGTCACATGATGATGGGCATGTGAGAGCAGCTTTTACAAAATGCGGGACAGGAAGGGGAACAACAGAGTTTCAGCTCTGTCACTATGAGGACAGCACGAAGCAACAGTAACTCCGCTTGAAGTGCAAACTGCCGTTTTTTTTCTGGACTTTCCTCTGTAATGTCACACGGGAGAACTTCCTTACTGGGCCCATTATGGAGAAATACAGCCTCATTGTATCAATACAAAGTAATCTCAAATTATCCTGAAAAAAAATAACATGAACTAAGGATTGAATGAGGAACAGTGTGTGGTAGATTTAAAAAATCTGTCCCAATGAAAATGGGGGAAGAATGGAACTTGCTCAGTGCCAGCTGTCATGTAGGTGAAGCCGTGTCAGTTGGTAGGGCTCTTCCTTTTCAGCTCTCTGACATTTTATAAGAAGTGAAAAAAATAGACATGAAGGGCGTTGTTATAGCAACCCAGGTCTACATTGTTTTCTGTTCATTCACATTTTAAGGCCAGTGTAGGAAGCTGATAATAGCCAAGGGTACCTTAATACCCAGTGTTCTTCACCATTCACTTTGTGAAACTGCGCACATAAATTCACAATAAAATGAGGAAATCCCTTGAATTGAAGAGTAGGGCAAATACATTTTTGTTGCCATTCACAGAAAATTCAGCAATGCTACTGTCATCACAATTAAAAAATTATTTGTGTGCTGTTTTTTTTCACTGTATCATCTATTCATCTATATTTAACTGCATAAGGATACATTTTTCTTTTTTTAATGTCCAACCTCACGCCCTCCCCTGCCCCCCATCGGAAGACGACTTTTTTTTTTTTTTTAAATTAGCCAAAGAACAGATCAATACACGTGAAGCCACTCCAAATCAGCCAACCCCTCTCTATCCCTGCCCACCCCCCTTTATAACATGGTGGTACACAGACAAATAAGATATGGCAGGTCAGACAGACGAGACGTGACATAGTAAAGTCGTGCAGACTGACGTAGACAGACAAGGCAAAACAAGACGAAGCGACACCATTCGCTCACTGGGACACTTAAGGAATGTATGTGAAGCTGTCCGAGTTATGAGATGCAGCACTTAAGAACATAAGAAATATACAAACGAGAGGAGGCCATTCGGCCCATCAAGCTCGCTTGGGGAGAACTTAACTAA
>JAODKE010004072.1:0-11687 GCA_026779605.1 Mormyrus hasselquistii
CTTTCGACATTCCTTTTAGCTCGTCTAATATCATTTTTTAACTCAGCCTGTAGACTTAGATACTCTGGCTTTATTCTATCATCATCAGTTAATTTACATTTCTGGAACAAAGCCCCTTTCCTCCTTTTTTTTATACTTTATTTCCCTAGTAAACCACCTAGGTTGTAATTTCCTAGATTTATTCTTGCTGAAAACAGGTATGAAGTCCTCTTGCACTTGCAACAATGTGCGTTTAAAAACTTCCCATGCCTCTTCAACAGTTTTCTTATTTAACTCCATCCAGTTCATAGGTTCTAGTTCTCATACAAGTAAAGGTAGCCTTCCTAACATTATATATTTTTGATTTGGACTTTGCTCTTTGGACACTAAACTTAACCTCAAATTTAACCATGTTGTGATCGCTATTATCAAGTGGTTCTAAAACGTCTAATTTACCAATCCTGTCTTGGTTATTAGAGAAAACAAGATCAAGAATGGCAACTCCCCTGGTAGGCGTGTTAACAAATTGAATAAAAAACAATCCTGTACTAATTCCACCATCTCCAGTTCATTTGCAGGAGAGCCAGCGACAATGTCCCACTGCATCCCCGGTAGATTAAAATCACCTATAACTACCACATCATTTGCTCATAATCCATCTGGGCATGTCTCATTCAAGGTGAAGGATGAGACAAAACTGGGGACACAGGACATGAAGACAAAAACAAGACCATCAATAGGAGACCGAGAACAGAATGGACACACAGAACAGGCACATGGACAGGAAGCAAGACAGGACCTGACACAAAACAGAGAATGCAGACAGGCAGACCAGGAAAGGGGACACAGAGGGCACAAAGAATGACCAACAGTGAACTGAGGAGACACCGAGGGACAAGGAGCAGACATAGGAGGGACAAAGGAAAGAGGCAGAGCAACAAAGGCCGGTGGATAATGGGGAACCTGAGGGAATCGCAGCGGGAGAGGTGTGGCAGCTGGAGGGGCTGCAGGTGACCGTGAGGCCAGAGCCGAAGGAGACCTCACAGGGAGCGAAGAGGCAGGCAAAGGGACAGGTGAAGAAGGTGAGAAGAGAGTCGTAGGGGGCACCAGGAGAGGTGAGGAGGAAGACAGAAGGGACCACGGCACAGGTGAGGAGGGAGGAGCAGCCACAGCAAGCAACAGTGTAGCCACAGCCAGAAAAGGCGTAGTCGACCAACAAGCCGTAGCGGGGGGAGCTGCAGGCGACTGACGAGCCAAAGTGAAGGAACCCACAGGTGACCGCCATGGTGGCAGAGGCGGGACTGAAGGCGGCCGACAAGTTCTCAGAGGGGGACCCGCAAGCTACAGCCGAACAGGAGCTGGAGGACTCGCAGATGCTCCCTGAGTCCCAGCTATAGTCAGAAAGAGTCCTTTCTAAGGGCCCTATGATATCCATTGCAATTATTAAAAAGGGCACATGAATAATTGGGACTGGCTGAAGTGGAAATTGTCTGACTTTTCTATTACTGGCTAGCTGACATTCTGGACAGGATCCACAAAACCTCTGGACATCACTATACAAACATGGCCAGTAGAATTTATTAGCAATGCGCTCCAGTGTTTTTACACTGGCAAGATGTCCTGTCCAACTGATACTATGGCCCAGGGTCAACACTCTCTCTCGCAAACTATGTGGGACAACTAACGGTTCACCTGCATCCACTTCTGGTTTGTGATATAACAGCCCCTCACTAAGAAAATAACTTTCTCCCATTAGAGATGAAGCTGTCCCTGTTGAAACTCCTTCTATTTCAACTACTTTACTAAAAGTGGTCTTCAGGGTTGGATCCTCCCTCTGCAGCTGCCCTAAGCCTGCTGGTATCTCCCACCAACTATCTTCAGTCAACTGACTGCGGTTGTTCTTTTTAATGTCTCCATTAGCTTTTCCCTTCTTCTCTGCCTTTTGATCTTCCTAACTTTGTCATTACTATCTTCAGGGAGATCTAACTAACTAAATGGAAGCTGGTCTAACCAGGTTGCGTGGGGAGTTTGGACAGGGGGCTCATCAATTCCCTTTTCTGCCCTTTCCCAGGTTACCACCAAGTTAACATCAACAAGTTACCAACAAGTTAACAAGTTTACTATCCTGTAACAACTTTGTCATTATTGAGACATCTTGGCCCAACAAAACTGGATAAGTTAGATCTTGCACCACTCCCACCTCTAGAAAGTATTCCTTACCTTGCACTTCTAGATAAATGTGAGTTGTAGGACACTGGCATTTATCCACATGAACACACCATACCTCTACCATCCCATTCCCAAACTGCTGAGTCTGAAGCAAATAAGGCATAATTAATGTTTGGGTGCTTGCTGAATCTAGAAGGGCCGTGGTTAGAGTACCATTGACTGATACAGTTGCTATCTGCATCTTTTCCTGTACTTCCTGAATATCTACTTTTGGATGGGAGGGTCTAGGTACACAACACATGGTATCAGCACTTTTGACTTTGAGAGCCAAGCACTATGGCTTAATATGGCCTTCCTTCCCACAAAAATAACAAACTGGTGACCCTCTATCTCTCCTGCCTCCCATGTTCCCTGTGGATTTTGCTATAAAAATTTTCTCCTCTATCCTTCCTCTTTCACTAGCAGTAGGACCACTCCCACAAAACCCAGCAGCCCATACCCCTGGCTGTGGCTGGGTGGATGCTTTTCTCATGTCTGAAGACTTTTGGTTCATGTCTAGCAGCTATGAAGGCCTCCACCAGTTCTGCAGCTGTGAAAAGGGAAGAAAGTAACCTTCTCACAGGCCCTGATGGTGATCCACCACACTGGGGCAATGATGGAGGTGTCAGTCCCCTGGAGGGGTCTAGTGGGGCCATCAGGTAGGTCCCCGAGGGGTCCCACTTGAGCTCCTCCTCCTCCAAGGGGGAAGGAGTGGTGGTCCGACAGTCCAGGACCTCCTCGGGGACTGGGACTGGTGTCATGGGAGCTGGGATAGACACCAGGATGGGCGGAGCAGGAGGTGGAGTCAGGGCCGGAGCATCAGGTGCGAGCAGAGCAGCAGGTGGAGGCGAAGTAGGGACCTCAGGCAGAGCAACAGGCAGATGTACAGCCGGGACCTCGAGCGGAGCAGCAGGCGGAGGCGGAGGTGCAGCTGGGGCCTCTTGGAGTTCTGGTTGTTGTAACTAATACAGCGCTTCACTGACCAGATCGCCATATTCAATCTCTGTCAGCTGCGGGCAAAGCACATAAACACAGAAAACACTTCACAACACTTTAATGTACGGACTTGGCTAAACTGACGTGAACACAGACTAAATACACATGACTAAGGGACGGAAATGCAGAACAGTTGAGAACAATCAGGAATTCACATGAGGTAACGAGGGGGGTGTGGCACACAGAAGGACTGGACGAGACGGTCATGATGGGTTATCTGGAGAAGATGCATACACATTATATAAGTTATCGAGACTTAACTTTAGAAGAAATAGAGTATTAGTATACTGAGATCTCTAGATGCAGGTCTTCTATCCATACCCTTAATAAATAACACTACTTTTGGGGGAAGAGCATTTTCTCATAAAGCACCACAGTTATGGAATAAACTTCCCATTAGTGTTCGGAACTCAGACACAATTTCTGCTTTCAAGTCAAGGCTTAAGACATACCTCTTTAGCCAGTCTTTTTGATAGTAAAACCCCTTTTTCTAAGGTGAATGGGAAATCTGGAGGTTCATAATCATTTGAGATTAAAGGTGAAAGGGCGGATTGGTGCTGTCGTCCTGCCACTTTCGCTGATCATTTAAATTGTTGGTGGTAGTTTGGATGGATGCCAAAACCCCTGGAAACCCTCATGTCTATACTTCCTTCCAGGTCTCTCTTTTAGCCAGGCTGCCATAGTTACTGCCAAATTGTCAGGTTAGGTGTAAAATAACTCTTCTTCATCTTCCCTTTTCCGAGCTCTTCAGCATACGCGGAACAGAATTCACTGATGAATTTTAATGTATTTAAAATCATCATTCTGTTTCACGTAAGCTGACAAGTCTACCAAGTCAGCCTGTCACTGAGAATCGATGTTAGTCACATATTTCTTTAGTCACCCTATTTCTTCTAGTTACATCTCGATGGCTTATGTAGTGTGTATGCATCTTCTCCAGCTAACCATGTTGTAACTTGTGTCTTATGTATATTGCATGCATGTTCTTCATCATTTATCAGCAACCTGTATAGTTGGTTGGTACCCAGTGTAAAATAAACATGTTTCAAGTGCTTGTTATCCATCTCCATGGTCTAGCAAAAATGACACAGTGTCCATTTTGACTCAGTTCATTTATTTAGAATGCATGTAAAAATAGCCAGACATATTTTGACAGATTCGCAGAGTTTACTTGCCCCCCCCCAGAGTCTGGTCAAACTTGTGCATATCCCAGAAATCATTAATTGCGGCATCTTACAGGACACTCATAATCTTTTCCTTCAACGTCACGTTTCAACTCATGCAATTTTTCCCATACATTTATTTAATTTTTAAGATCACATTTGACAGCCTCGACAGCATCTTGTATTTTCACAGAGGTCTGCTGCAGTTGGAACATCGTGACTGCTTCCGTGATGATATTTTTAAACAGTTTTTTGGTCAACTTTTCAAAATTGTTAAAGAAGTAAAATGGTTCGAGTTCATACAGGCATGCGTGTCAACGCTGGCCTGGGTGGCTTACAGCATATCCGAGACATGACGCCTGCATGTCCTCCTTGAATACTCGATCCAGAATACAGTCCAGAGCTCCTTTGATTATTTTCATAACAGTGGCGTTAATGCTCCCATCCACAGCATCTTTCCCAGATAAAGACAATGCCACAAAACACTCACAGAGCTCATCAATCTTTAGTATCATTTTTAGGGCCGGGTCCCACAATGTGTCCATGAATTCAGGAAAAGCATACCGGGTCATAGCAGCCACCGCCTCAAACCATGATGGACTAGAAGGCGGTGCCAGCAGCAGGCAGAGATCACCATATGAACCCCATGATGTTCCCTGCTGAGGGTCAACTTGAGAAGGTGTTGGTGAGTTGTCTAGTCACAGTCCAAAAGTCGTTGGCCAGTTTGGGTTTCACTGGGTGGTGGCTTCAGGAGATGTCAGGCCATCTGAAGTTCTATCCAATGGCTATTATACACTATGGCTGGGTTACACCCAACATGGTTTTACTTTTAAACTGGATTAAACCATTTTTTTTTTTTTTTTGAATTTGGTGATTAGTGGTCATTGTCAACACACCACAGCAAAGCACACAGTGTGCAACAACGAAATGTGTCCTCTGCATTTAACACATTGTAGGATTACAAATTTATAAAAAGTTAAATCTAGTTTCCAACGTAATAGTATATAAACTGAACAAGTTATGTACATTGGGTTTTACATTTTAAGGTAAAGTTGGTGACATTCTAAGAAGATCAAGTCTTGTACCCCAATGATATTCCTCCCATGCCTTCTGGTCTTGGCCAGATTGAAGCCAGCTTCATCCACATACAAGAATGTAGGAGGTTCAGCACTAGACTCGAGCTCCATGATCCTCTGAAATCACAACATCCATCCCAAAGGGAACACATGAATGCATTTGAAATTTCACAGGTCCTACACAGACAGTAAATATATAGTGAACAACTGATATAGTGACTATTAACCTGTACATATTGGTATCTTCTCCTTCACCCGGTCACAGTTCCTTTCAAATGGTATCCTGTAGATTTGCTTCATACTCAGGTGGTGGCGTTTCAAGACCCTGTCAATGGTTGATAAGCTGACTCCATCAATGTTGTGGAATGTTGTGTGGTCTACACTGTAAAAAAAAATCCGTTGTTTTTACAAAAAAAACTGGCAGCTGTGGTTGCCAGAATAATTCTGTATAAAATACAAAAAAATTGTAGACAGCTTTACAATTTATTGCAGTGTAATTTACAGAATATATATGTAAAAAAAAAAACAAAAATTCTGTAAAATTACGATAATTAACCGTTAGAAATGGTGCCATTTAAACAAGAAAATCTTGTTGATTTTACAGTAAAAATCTGGCAGCTGTGGTTGCCAGGATAATTCTGTAAAAATACATTTTAATGTAAACCTGACAGTTTAAACCTGTAAATTTAAGTATAAAATGTGATTCACAAAACAAATTTTAATATTAATCGATTTTTTCAATATCAGCAGTATACGGTTCTTTTAGTGTAATCATCCAATTTCATGGCAAATAAATATTAACTGTAAAATTGAACTGAAAACAGAAACTGCTTTTAAACAGGCAGATTAAACATTCATCTGAGCTTCATATAAATTGCACCACCCTATAGACTTTGACCAGAAATGTGAAAAATATAAACCAATGTACACAATCCTCGAAATCCTGAAATGTTAAGTGAGATATGCATTAAGAGCTACTGCACAGAAAGACAGAGATCCAATAATTTGCCCTTTGAAGCATTTATTTACCTTTCAAACAAGTAAACAAAAAAAACAGTTCTCAACACAAATTGAGTATGTACCGTGTACTTTCTTTACAGACAAAAAAAAAGAGCATGTGACAGATTAATGAGAATCTCACTGTAAATAAAGAAAGAAATGATGGAGGGACTCCTCTTTTAAAATGGTTGAACAATTGAGTTTTTTTTGTTTATAAATAATAGTAAAAGCAGTATTTCCTTGAATTTAGTATAACACATGTACCTGAGATACATCAATGCAAAGCAAAAAAAAAAAGAAAAGCTATATTAAAAGCAACGACAACATAAATACGCTGTAACTTACAGTAACATCTACTGAGCATAGCAGTTGGAACAAACCTTCAAACGGAGAGTATGGCACATCATTCAAGAAATGTCCAAAATCTTACTAACTTTAGTCGATATTTAGATATTTATCACGCCACTCATGATCTGAAAGATCCTGAATCAAAGTAAGGACTCTTGGATTTACGTGAAGACGAGCTGTGTTTGTCTTCTCCACTTTGGTGCCCTTCTCTGGGTTGATGGAGAAAAAACACCTCGGGAAAATAGAAAAACAACTGTATTGATGAAAAAAGCAAATTACAGAATTAAAAGCAAAAGCTTTTTTTTTGTTTTATATTACATATATTAAATATTTAATAGGCGAGTAAACCATGAATCCATCCCCCTAAAATCATGGTATCAGAAAGGTCTCCACCCAGTCTATATAAGGGCTTTGAGAGCTGCTGGAACAGGATGACTGCGAACCACTGGGTGAACGATGCCACAAGGTTGGGGGGGTTCTGGAGAGGCACCAACAGATGAACTGCTTGTTTCTGGAGCCTGGCCTGCAAAACACATATAAAAAGAATGGCCAGTAACACAATTTGAATGTTTTTATATTTATGACCTTTTTAGGCTTGATACTTGGAAAATTGGTAGCATTCTGCTCTGCAATAAATGACTTACATCTCAGTTTCCAAGCAGCAAGGACTTTTCGGGCTTGAACTGGCCTCAATGCTGACAGCAAATCAGATTCTTCAATAAACTGAAAATCATCATATGTCTCCACACCAAGAGACTGTAAAGTCTCTTCTAAAATATTTTTTGTCACCTCTGGAAGATCAGGCAACACCTCAGTAATGGCGGTGCGTAGAATTGTTGTTTCCAAGTCAGTCATTTCTGGAATCAAGTACGTAGATATAAAACTTTTAGTAAACTAACACTGTACATATAAGGACTTTCTACTTTTAATTATATAATGTGTAAGAATTTATTTCTGTACATTTAAATGTAAAACCCTGCTGTTACTTTAAAGGTTCACCCCAAAATAAAAACAGTCATTGATTACTCACCGCCATGTCATTCCAAACCCTTAAGACTTTCGTTCATCTTTGGAACACAAATTAAAATATTCTTGATGAAGTCCAAGAGCTCTCTAAACCCTTTGTAGACTGCAATGCAACTGAAATGTTCCCAGGTCCAGAAATGTAGCAAGGACATCGGTATAGTCCATGTGACAAAGCTACGAGAGTACTTTTTGGGTATAAAGAAATACATCTTAATTTTTTAAGTAAGTTAGGATTTTTATACTTCAACAATGTTTTTCCTCCTGACCCCGTCTGCTTAAGTACCCCGCCATTTTGGAAAGAGCGTGCACGTTGTTTGTATGAAGAATTGTTGAATAAGGATATTGAATATTTGTTTTCTTTGAACACAAAATGTATTCCTGTAGCTTTGTAAAATTACAGTTCACACCCTGATGTCACATGGACTATTTCACCAAAGTCCTTGTTACATTTCTTTACCTGGGAACATTTCAGTGGTGTTGCTGTCTACGGAGGGTCAGAGAGCTCTCAAATTCCATTAAAAAAATATATATATATATTAATTTGTTTCTAAAAAAAAAAAAAAAAATCAACAAATGTCTTATGGGTTTAGAATGACGAACTTTCATTTTCAGGTAAACTGACCCTGTTTAAACTGTGTTTTTTACTATGCACTCGATTTTTGGTATCGTTTCTCCACGACTGTGGCCAAGACCTCTTTACTTTGACAGCACACTGTGTTTCAAAGGAATGACTTGGTGCCCATTAACAATGTATGATGGTAACGGATAAAAATCTACCAAGTCGTTAATGTTAAGACACTGCAACCTGATACTCTGTTTTGTCACAGAGTACATATGATATTCAGAATGAGAGTCAGCTTCATGTATTTCCATTACAAAAAACACAGCTACATCATTTTGAATTAAAATAATGATAAGTTCGCCAAACTCAATGGACTCATCATTTTTTGACACAAGGAAATGGCCCTTTTTATAAGACGTACCTTTATATGTGATGTCTGTGGATACGCTAGTATCCATCTCTGAAAAGTGAAACTCTTTCAGTGCATGTTTAATTGGCTCACTGTAAAGACTTGGGTAAAAAGTGCAACTGTCTTTGACTTGTAGAAGCTGACTGCATCCAGACCCAGCTAAAAGATATGCCTGATACATTTGATGTCTTTCAGATAAAGTTAGGCAGACATTTTTAAAGTTTTTTAAATGCCTGGCACATCTCTTGAAGTAGCTATGTTTACTTTCGAAGCGCATTGTCCATAATCGAATCAAGGGACCAAATTTGAAAATGAGTGCCGGATAATGTCTTAAGAAATGATGTTTTGGTTTTAACGGACTCTCAGAAAATAAAGACTTTCTTGAATCCAAATATTCTTGGATTAGAACGTCAAGATAAGCTACCTGCGATGATGAAATTTTTTGTGCACAAATAAAATCAACTATATCTTTAAGCTGAAGTGTTAACTGCCACACGTCATCTTCTGGATTTTGCACTTTGTCACCAATTAACACTGGAAGCAACCTTAGAAAATTCCAATTCTGGATGGCTTGCCCCGAAAGCTTGGGCACCTCAGAGTTGACAGGACTTGGCTTTGTGAGAGCATCAGTACCTTTGTACTTGAATTGCTTGATGCGTCGGTTCAAAACTGAATATGTAAACCACTGTTTTTTCTTGATAAAATACTTCAAGTACAAGGTAATATCATAGGATAAGACCCCCTCGAATATGTCATGCCCTAAAACTTACTTAAAGTGTAATCTTGTCCCAACTCATGCACATTTTGCATCTCTTCAACAATTGTCTGTACAGTTGAAGCTGGAAGTAGCAACTGCCCTTGTAATTTTAGGTACAATAGACACACATTCCTAAGAAATGACTCCTCATAATTATGTGGCATTTCAATGGATTCAGGTGTGGTTGCATCATTTGAGCTTAGGGAAACATCTTCACATGCAATGATGGTGGATGACTGAGAAACACTTTCCCTGTAGATGTCACTTATGCAATAATCAGAAGATGCTCTATGTTTCCTGGACATATGAGCAGTAAATGATGATTTAACTGTGAACGTATTTTTACAACCTGTTACTGGACACGCCACGGGTCGCCCCTCCACTATATGGTCTTTTAAGTGACATGTTAGTTCTTTTGCTGTGTGAAAACTGCGGTCACACAACGAAATGGCACATTTAAAATTGGCAACAACAGCTCTAGCAGTAACAGATGACGCCGACTGGTTGTGATGCCGATAAAAATGCGCTTTAAAACCTGCGTAAGTACAAAATGTCCGCTTACAGTCAGCACTAACACACTTGAAAAAACAATGGGGTTCGTTACGGTGAACTCTACAGTGCAACACATAACCCCTCAACGTCTCTAATATTTTGCTGCAAAACTGACACGTAATCATTTTATCAAACTAACAAAACCGGGGTTTTTTTTTTTTTTAACCTTTAACAGTTAACTTACACCGAGTCACATCACCCCTCGGCATTATTATTACGACGGCAAAATAGCCTTGGTCACAAGCAGGTGCCTGTATCTTAAAGTTTTTATAATTCAAAGTAAACGAACTTTTCTCTTACAAGCGCTCCAGTCCGTGGTTTAACAAACCGCCACACTTCTCCATGCGCTGGCAGATTGGGCGTGCACTCGATAATAAACTTCGCCAATATGGCTGCTCCCGCGATAATCAACTTAACTGGCTAGTGATTGGACGAGCCAGAGCTCATCGTTTGAATTCAAATACAGACGTTAATTAACGCAGGAACGTATACGTAAAATGCTTTTACAGTTAAAATGACGTCAAGGTACTAAATTTATATGATTATATATTATATTAGATAATTATAATTATTATTTATATAATTATATAACCTTTTATTGTTAATTACAATTAATAAATTTTGTTAAATAATTTAGAACTGACAAACAGCTAGGCTATGGAACAAATGACCATTACCTTTTTTTTGGGAATATTTAATGTTACCATATGCAATACAATTTTTACACTCTACAATATAAAAATACTAAAGTAGGACAATTCTGAAGACATTTTTTAAACCCCTCATACGATATAAACAAAATTTAGCTACGCTTGTACATAACTTTATCTGTAAATATAAAATTTTGTATGTGTTCAATTGCTATGATTTTGTAATTTTAACTGAATTGTATTATTTTCTTATTACAGTTTTTTTCTATTAATTACAGTAGTCAGTAAATTTTACAAATAAATATCATTTTTAAAACATATTCTTATAGTTAAATTAACAGATTTGTTTGGTTCAGTATTATACAATTGCATTTTTAAAACTTACAAAATATTACTGTAAATTTAACACAATTCAATTGTTTTTCTGTTTACAAAATTTTGATGTCATGAATTACAAAATTTCACTGTTAATTTCACAGACATTTTTTACAGTGTACAATTACAGCAGTCTTTATTTCCTGTAAACAGACTGTATTGTTCCTCAGCACCATCTGAGCAATTGATGCTTCTTGGTCTGCAGTGATGAACAGCCTGCCGCGCCCGCCAGTTGCAGGTCTTCTGTCAGTTCTATAGAAACATATGTAACGTAGAATACTACAGTAAATATACATTTGATAATGCAAGAACTGTGGTCTTCATTTGAACTACAACAAGTGAATGGTACAGTACATACTTATTGTCCCTCTTGAATATTCGAATAATTGATGCAACACATGACCGGGAAATATTACGCTGCACCCTTTGACCAATCTCACGTAAGGAGAGCCCATGATTACAGTTTTTCTGTAATCTTTGCTACGCTCAGTGAAACTGGGATTCACTTGATCTTCATCATCACATTCTTAGCACAGGAGAAGTCCTCTCTTTCAAATGCCTTAACACTTTTTCATTTGTTTCACACA
>JAODKE010004073.1:0-11663 GCA_026779605.1 Mormyrus hasselquistii
GTAAATAATATGCGGCCCGTGAGACTTGAACTTGGACATAGTGTGGCCCACTGCAAAAAAAGGTTGAGAACCACTGCTTTACAGTATATAGTAGTTTTCAAATCCTGGCCACAATATTTTTTTCCAGCACCATTGAACTGCTATAGCCATAATTCATGTGTCCAATGGGTGGCATTATGACTCTAAGGTGCTGCTTATACAGTAGCTGACAGAAGGGGAAATTCAAGATCCTTTTGTATTCTGCCTTTAGCAATACTTTATACTGCATGTCTCTTCTGCGATTTTAACCAGTTGATTTTTTATAAGATGAAAACAGCACCTTAAGATTATTTAGGTGATATTTTAAATAAGAATTTTCTAGCATTGGTAAGTGTGTTTAAGTATGTTACTGTTAATTTTAATTTATGTCCTGGAATTGGGCTTAACTACCCAACATCAAGACTCAGCCGGAAAATCCTCACAACAATGGTCCAGCATCTACAGTAATGGAAAGTCTTCCCAGAACAGCAGAGGATGTTATAACAATGATGGACTGACCAACTTCAAATAAATGCATTTAAACTGGTTTCTCATATACTTGCCTCATGACCAGCCTGTTTGGAAGCGTATTTACAATTGATTTAAAAACTAAACGTTTTGATTAAATAAAGTGTTTTGAGATATTCAACACCATTTGGTCTCACTTTTATATCTTCTAGGAGAAATAAACAGCTTTTATTGCTGAAAAAACCAAGCATACACACTGGATACAACTGAGACGTCCTCCCCCACAAAAAGAAAAACCTCAAAACAAGTAAAAGCTCTGTGCACTGGTTACACATGCTTGCTTGCCTGCCCAAGTATAGTGGAAAATACCTTTAGGCTGTGCCACAGAATGAGCACAGTCATTGCTGCCCCAAATGATGTATGAGCACAGTGTCCGCTGGTATCACCCTTTGTGTCAGTTGCACTGGTAGCCACTGTAATGTGTTGACACCCAGCGATGGCATGCAGAAGGACAGGAACATCAGAATTATGCTCTTGTGTAGACTCTCCATGGAGCTCAGTAAAATTCTAGTGAAATTCCTGTATGCTGCTCTACTGTATTTGTTTGTCAGGCATTTATATATCCAGCGATCCATCACGTATCTTTTCAATCATGTATGCCCCCTGTATCTGAAATCCCTTCATGATTTGGTAAAACTCATGAGTCATATGTTATCTGGGTTACTACAGCACATGTCCCAGGGGGAAGGCAAACCTTCATGTGACATGAGGACGTAATAGGGTTCTATTTATTTGTGAGTGAAACACAGTCCAGTGTAAGGACTGGATAGGAAAGGAAACCCTGATACATTTATCCGGGACAGACAGAAGGATGATGGCCCTAGGCCTCCCTTGCAAAACCTTAGGCCATTTTGGAATAAAAAACAGGGGCTATGTGACAAACAAATATTTGTATATGAATAAATGTTGACTTATACTTCATAATAATTTCCTCCAAGAAAATTGCTTTTTATTTTCGTTGTTATGGTATTACGTTACTACTTAAATCCAAAGGAAGAACACCGAATGTTCGGTACAGAGTTTTCCCTGATGTAGCATATTGCCAACGATAGCCTTGTAACTGCTTCATGTTTGTGCGAAAGTTGCCTAATATCCCTTAAGAAACCCTAGTAAAACAAATTCAGAATCAGAAGGTGCTTGGAGAATAAAACAGACACGGAAAGTAACATGTTCACTAGAAATGCTGGCTTAAAAGCTAGCAGCTGGTGTATCATTTGGTCAGCTGCCTCCTTGTCATGCTCAGTTTTCTTACTTTCTGAAGACTGCCAGCCACAAATTTGTAAAAAATGCCAGTGTAATGACATGGACATTTATGAATTTCTGATTAAAAATAAGGCTAAACAGTATGTTTTTAATAAACAAGCATGGTGGCACAAAACTATTTGTTGTTTTCACACTATAAGCAACTTTCAGATGGTGTATGTTGTATTGTTTTTTTAGGTCTAAAATCTAAGCCTAAGTCATTGATATTCTTAAAATTTGACTTTATTACATTTAGTTCCTTACCTGATGAGCAACTTATTCTATCCATGCATGAGAAAAAAAGTAAAGTCTGACACACTCTCACACCCAAAGACAATCATTAGTCACAGACTTTTTCGTCACAGATTATGATTTGGCAGAGGCTGGTGCTGATGCTGTAGAGGGCTCACCTTTTGGTTGTTAATGTTACATCACTACTTGCATGAGCCTATGAATTAAATATGGTTCATTTTATCAGAATGTCAAGATGAGAAAAAGACTGACTTAAACCCTTTATACAGATACCAGAAGTATGTCACAACTCCAGCAAAACATGATTTCATTTCAATACTGGAAATTTGTCTGCAACAGTGAAATCACTTGAAAAGTTGGTTGGTGTAATGCTAGCATTATTCTTTAACACTTACAGGTGGAATTTGATTGCTAGTCTCCTGGGATTCAGGTTTCGGTTCACTGACCTTATCTAAGAAAGATTTTTTCAAATCAATATGTATATATGATATAATTACCGGCATATAACTAAGACAGTCTATTGAGTGAGTATGTGCGTCCACCTTTATTTGGATATTTTCCTGCTACCCAGGAGTATAAGGTGCAGGTCTTGCATTGCTCAATAGAATTACGTCCTTCAAATTCCATTGCAGTGAGCAGACAGTCTTTGTTGAACAGGTCCTCTGACTGGTTCTGGCACATTGCTAGGGCTACTTAGAGCATGTGGACTCCAAATTCCCAGCATTCATTACACTCTCATCTCTTCCTCCAATCAGCCATGTCACAATCTCAGAACAAGTTGGAATTAATATAACACAATCCTGTTCTTCTGTTATTTAAAAACTAAATGAACAGCCTAAGGTGTACAGTCATGTGAAAAATAAAGTACACCCACTTTCAGTTCTATGTATCAGTATACAAGTCTTTCATATCAAAGTGAATTATAGCCAGATATTATATCAGTCCAAAGGACATTGTTCCAGAAATCTTGTGGTTTGTTCAGATGCAACTTTACAAACCTATACCATGCTACCATGTATTTTTTAGAAAGAAGGGGCTCTCTCCTGGCAACCCATCCAAACACGACATACTTGATTAGTCTTTTTCTAATTGTACCATTATTGACCTTAACATTTAACATGCTAACTGAGCCCTGTAGAATCTGAGATGTAGCTCATGAGTTTTTCACAATTTCTCTGAGCATTGCTTGGTCTGACCTTGGGCTGAATTTGCTGGGATGACCACTCCTGGGAAGATCGGCAACTGTCTTGAATGTTTTCCACTAGTGCACAATCTTTCTGTAAAATGTGTAAAATGATGGATTTCAAATTGTTTGAAAGTGGCCTTATAATCCTCCTTGGATTGATGGGCAGCAATTGCTTCTCTAAGACGATTGCTGATGTATTTCCTCCTTCCCATTGTGTTAAAAAGTGATTGAATGCTCCAGACCAGCAAACTGCCAACATTTCTGCTTTTATAGAGGTGGTCACACTTGTTGATGATCGATTAATTAAGTGCATTTGATTAGCAGCACATGGCTGCTACTTACCCCATTAATTCCTATAGAAGCAGTACTCAGTTTTTCACACACACACTGCTTCTACATTTAACCTTTCAACCTTTTGTTAAATTAGTCTTGATACGTGAAACCTACAGACAGTACAGAGGGTATGCTTTCTTTGTCACATGACTGTATCTTCTTAATGATCTTCAGCAGTCAAATTTGTACACTCTTTGTCTCCCTTTGTGTAGATTCCATATATTGCCATAAAAAAAATACTCAGCCCCTACATTTGTTTTGTTGTAGAATAACAAGCTAAAAATATCATTTGCTAAAAATAACAAAAAAAGAGTACATTTAAAAAGTACTCATATCCTCGTACCATCAACTGCAAACTTGTCCCAATGCAATAATTGAAATAAGTAAAAGTCACTTACTCCATCTATGTAATAAATTAGCAAATCACCTGTTGTAATTTTTTGCAGATTTAAATACTCCACTCCTGCAAGATCCTACAGCACCTGAAAGACATTACAAACCAAACACATCCTTGCCCATAGAGAATTTGCTACATGTCATCTAGAGTCCTAAAGTACAGCTGATTGGTGTGTAAGCAAAGCTGCATTTGTGACACAATTGAAACACTACACACCAACCTGGAACCCCACCCCTACATAGTAAAATATGGTGGTTGTAGCATTATATTAATTATATTATGGGGATGTCTTCAATAACAGAGATAGATATTCATCTCAGGATTGATAAGGAGGCGAACAGAGGGCATTACAGAGAAGTCCTAGAAACACTGATACCTTTTCTTGCAAAGAATCTTTTCACAGGACAATTATCGGTTGCAAATTGTTTTCAATGCAAAAGGTCTTAAACCGATTGAAAATCAGTGGCCCTTTATCTGACCTAGGTTGATAAAATTTTCTAGGAAGAAACTGAGTGTACAAAGTTAATGGAAATGTATCTAATAATAGCTGCCAAACAAGGTTTAACAAAATGTTTAGCAAATGGATGAATATTTATGAAGTGACATTTCAGTTGTTTTTATTGTTTGGTTAGTATTTTTCTTTTCTTTTGGTATGTCTTTAGATAGAAGTGTGACTAACAAATAACTTCTTTCTCTTTGCAAAACATTCTTTGTTCATGAGTGGTTCTTTGATTCTGTCTGCTTCTTCTTACCAGACATGTCTAATAACATTATTTGTGGCAGGTTGTCAGAATCATTCTTTATTCTGAGCTGCATCATTAGTCTTCCTTTCCAAAATAATGTTCCTAATACCTTGCTTTACACATGTTCCTCTGTTAAAGATGATCCAATGCAGGCACTGCCCTAAGCTTAGGTCTGTCTAACCCATCTGAAAGCAGCATTTCCTACCCCATACAGGCCTGACTGGACCAGGAATGTAGTCTGGTACCATATCTAGGAGACAACGAGATTCCATTCCCTGTGAAAAAAGCCTTTGTTGTGCCATCTTTTACCATCATAATGTTATCGCATGTTTTGTTGTAATACAATACAAAAGAATATAGTGAAGTACACAAAAATGAAACAACAGAAATTCCACTCATCACACTCTTGTGGGTTATACAGTTAATAACTGCTAGGGATTTTAGGAATACTAAGAAGAAGAAGAAGAAGAAGAAGAAGAAAAAGAATAGTGTAGTAGAACTTTATCAATCCCCGTCATAAAATTTCTTCACATCTACCCCATCTACCCCATAAGAGACACAGACATATGTACAGGTGAGAGCAAGCTTGGGTCACAGCAAAGGACAGTCACTTTGCAGTGTCCCTAGAGATGGAGGCTAAGGATCTTGTTCAAGGGTCTATGGACATTTGATGGCCATAATAATAATAATAATAATCCATTAGCTGGGTTAAGCTTGGTGTCATGAGTTTAGGTAAGGAGCATTCCTTTTAGACAATCATGACTTCTATCTCAAGTTAACCAAGCTAAATGAGAAATCCTGCATTGTGGGATATTCCTTAGGCAGAAGGCAAATCAATCAAGCATATTCCATCCATTTTCTACCAATTTTCTCTAACCGCTTGTCCTCTTCAGGATCGCGAGGGGTTTGAAGCCTATCCTGGAGGCTAAGGGCACAAGACTGGGAACAACCCAGGACGGGACACGAACCCAAAGCAGGGCACTTACGTAATTTCATTTTATTAACAGACTGAAAATAAGCCATATAAAGTATCTCACATCAATATGCTATGTGGACAAAACTATTGGGACAGACCACTTAATTAAAGTCAGGTTTTTGATTCAGACCCATTTCCATAGGTGTATAAAATCAAGCACCTATCCATGCAGTCAACTTATCAAACATTTGATAAAGAATGAGTTGTTTTGAAGAGCTCATTGAATTCAAGTGTGGAACTTTCATAGGATGCCAGTTTGTGAAATTTCTCCCATGTTATATATTCCACAGGCATCTGTAAGTGGTACTATTGCAAAGTGGAAGCATTTATGAACTATATAAACTATACTGTATATGTTATGTAGCACACCATGTAAAGTAACAGAGCGCAGTCGCTGAGTGGTGAGGCACATAGTGCGCAAATTCACCAACGATCTGTTGACAAAATAACTGCTAAGTTCAAAACTTTCTCTGGCATTGAACCCAGCACAAGAACTGTGTGCTGGGAGCTTCATTGAATGGGCTTCCATAGTTAAGCAGCTACATGCAAGCCTCACATCACCTAATGCAATGCCAAGCGTCGGATGGAGTGATGTAAAGCTCACCAACACTGGACTCTGGAGTGACGAATCACACGTCTCTGTCTGGCAATCTGATGGATGTGTCTGGGTTTGGTAGATGCCAGGTGAATGTTGCCAGCTGTTTGGTGGAGTACAGTTAATGGTATGGGGTTATTTTTAAGGGGTTGGGTTAGGCCCCTTAGTTCCAGTGAAGGGGACTCTTAATGCTTCAGCACACCAAAACATTTTGGACAATTCTATTCTCAGTGCACGGCCTATAAAGACATAGTTAGATGAGTTTACTGTTGAAGAACTTGACTGGGCCACACAGAGCCCTGATGTCAACCCCATTGAATACCATTGGGATAAACTAGAACAGAAATTTGAGCCAGACCTTCATGTCCAAAATCAGTGTCTGCCCTCACAAATGCTCTTCTAGATGTATCACAGACACCCTCCAAAATCTTTAGTGGAAAGCCTTCCCAGAAGATTGGCAGCTGTTATAGCTGCAATGGGGGGACCAAATCCATATTGATGCCTATGGATTTAGAATGTGATGTCATATTAATATGCTGAAAGCACCTACTAACACTTGTATTTGAGTATAATAATACTGGCATACCTGAGCAAATTTGTAGTTTTGTTTTGTAATAGTATTGGAGTATGAGCATGTACTTAAGATAATTTAAATTTACTGCTACGTATAACAAGAACAACAATAATTACATAATAATAATAAAACAACAACAATAATAATAATAATAATAAGAAGAAAAGTTGGTAACACTTGAGGGGGCACTCATAATGTAGTGATATGCTCTTATACTTTATGTATTAATTAACCAGAAAATAATTTAGTTATGTACTGATTCCATGTGCATTCATAATAAGTTAATCATGATGGTTCATGTATTTTCTGCAGGAACCTTATTTGTTCATGATTTGTTCTTGAGTAGTAACTGAGTAACCAAATTATTTGTGCACGCTCAAGTAAAGTGTTATTGAAAAGTTTAGAATAATTTGGGTGAGCTTGTAATTTTATGATGGAAAGAATACTTATTTCATGAATTGCTAACACAATTTTGTTCCTGTAGTTCTGATGACTGAGTATGTAGCTCTTAGGATTCAAACACACCAAACCGGTAGACCAAGTACCATCAACAGGACATCAAATGCAGGTTAGAGCTTGCATTAGCCTTGGAAGGAACAGGAAGGTTACGGAGCCAGTCAGACCGGCATGGTAATCATTCCTGACAAGTCTGCAGAACCTGCTTGCAGTGTCTGCTGAGATGCAGCTATATAAAGAGCAGTATTCCACAGCCACGCCAGAGCTGTGGTGTGAACTCTTTAAATCTACAAAAGGTAAAGTTGTTAAATGCTGTGCTGGAAAATATGAAGTTGTTTTCAACGTTTGTTTCATTTGTTGTCATTTGTTTTCCTTGCAGAAGAAAGATGCTGCATTTAAAGCCTTCAACAATGTGCTGCTGTGGCGTCCTTTGGTCAAGTGGTTCTTAACAGTTCAACAGTTCTTTACCAAAATTGTGAAATGTTTAGGACCACTTGATCAGGGTGATGATTATGTTAAAGAGTGAAGACAAGAGACACATCGAAGAGGACACTTAATGAAAATAAATTCAGTGCCAAAGAATTTAAAGTGCTTATGTCTTTGAAACTGTTTCAGTGCTGATGCTACTATAGCTACCTCTGGATTTTTCATTCTAGTTCATTCTTTATTAGTTGCTTATTCAAGTACAGTTAAATTTATATTTGGTGGAATAATTCAAGCTTTAAAATGTTAGTAGATATTAGGGGGCATCGCCATGTTGGGATTACAGCTTTCCCCATTGAAATGAATAGAGAGTCCTCACAATGATATAGTTACAGTAGAAACCTCTGTGTGTGTGTGTATTATTCAGTTAAATGACAAATAACTTAAGTAATATTACATTAGGGTGAGAAACATGCCATGTATGTTTTTAATCATCTATGACAGGTTCTTTTTAGTTGAGATTTATAAGAAAATGTATTTCCACAGCACTGCAATGCTCATAACATCTGACAAGACATTCCTGATTACTTATTAATAGAATGTAGTCATTTATAACTATGTAATTGGTCAAGTGCAGGATATTGTAAGAATTATTAGCTCATGTAACTTTTAATATGTCCACCAATATGTTTTGAAATTAATAAAATTTTAATTAATTATTATTTAATGGCCCTGCGATAGGCTGGCCCCCTGTCCAGGGTTGTTCCCTGCCTCGTGCCCATTGCTTCCGGGATAGGCTCCGTACCCCCCGCGATCCAATAGGATAAAGCGGGTTGGAAAATAAATGAATGAATTATTTAATGCTAATTATTCACCAATTGTCGTGCCGAATGGTTGGTTCTTCCAAACCCAATTGCAGGATCCCTGTAAGTCTGTTAATGTGAGACTTAAATTGGATTCCCTAATTACCAGTATTGCTTAGTAACCTGAGTTAGAAGGCTCACCCACCAAGCTGCATCACCAGTTAATGTAAACGATCGGCAGCGAAGCTCCCCTCACAGCCAATGAAAGAAGAGTCTCTTGATATTTCAGGTTAGTTTGAGGTTTCAGAGCATAGTAGCTAGATGGCACAGAGGCAGCGACTATTGTGAGCACTATTGTGAACTAACACTACAACTAACATAAAGCAGACATTACACCTCAACAACATAAACAACAAACACGAAATAGCGGAATACATAAACAATGTAATTATGAAATGCAATGACCAGATTTTATGGAGGGAAATCCCGGACCTTTTTCAAAAGGAATTGCAAACTGCATTTGCAATTGCGTTTTTCATATGTGGACGCATAAAGTGTGACATAATTCAAATGCAATTGCAAATTTTGCATTAGCGTTTACTTTTTCGCTTTCGCGAACGAACGCTGACTGCCAAATTTCAAATGAAAAAGCAAAGTCCATTTGCAGTTGAATTTCCCTTGTCTTACAAGTTACGAACCCGTCATATTTAAATAGCGAAATTACCACGCCTTTTATAGGAACGAGAAAGACGTTGTTGTCAAATGATGATGTTAAATAGTTTATTACATAAATAAAATAAATAATAATTTCTCATCTTGACAGTCACTTCTTGCCCATCTCATTGCAGGGGAAGGAGCAGTCGATGACTGATGTTGTCGGGACTCCATGTTGTTCCAGAGCTGGAGCCGCCTCTCGCAGTAGCTGGGAAATTAACGTTTCCATTATGACATAACTAAACATTAATTAGACCCGAGCTTCTGTTCTGACCGATGCCGCAAGACCGTCAAAATGCGGAGGACTGCGAGTGACGTCACTCCCCATAGTATAGACCCACCCCTGACGCTGATTGACAGGTTTCCGTGTAACGCAACGGAAATTCAAATGCAAAATGAATTGCTATTGCGTTTGAGTTTTGGCAGGCTACATACGCGACGCAGAGAAAGTGAAAAATTGGTAATTGATTTTGCTATTTAAATATGACAGGTTCATAACTTGTAAGACATGGGAAATACAACTGCAAATGCATTTGAAATTTGGTAGTGTTCTAATGCAAAATTTGCAATTGCATTTGAATTATATTACACTTTATGCGTCTACATATGGAAAACGCAATTGCAAATGCAATTTGCAATTCCCTTTGAAAAAGGTTCGTGTCCACCCCGTCCGATCCTCCCGTGTGCCACGCCCAACTCATTTCCTCGTGGTATGTAAGGCAGGATATATGGGGAGGGTGTTGCGTGCCAAGTCGAGGGACCCCTATCCTTGAGGTCTACTCTGCTGTCTGTAGGTTCCTAAATCTTTGGGCAATAAAAGTTGGAGTGCTAGCCTCCCTTGTTATTTGTGTGTGTGTATGTGTGTACGTGTGTTTGTATGTGGGGTCACTAACCCCCCTTTGGTGCTTAGCTCAAAGTGCACCTCTCGTAACAGGATAGGCCTTGTCTCAGGCCACCTGGAATTTAAGGTGTATATATGATCCTACAATATATAATGCATGGATGACTGATGGCCAATTCCTGGTCCTCAGACCAGTATCCAGGTGAAGATTTAATATCTGTAGCAATGATTTACTCAGAAGTGATAAGCTGTCTGTAATGAGTATCTGATAAAGATTGAAAAGTTTCCTTTTGTATCCAAACGCGAGTCACTCTATGGGAACTTCAGTTAGCATTAGCATCAGGATAGGTAGCACTATTGACTTACACTTTCAGGCCAGGTGATGCAAATCCCTTCCCAAGTTTTCCCTATGTTACACGAGTTCATCCAGCTGAACTGACATCTCTAAATTGGGATTCTATCTGCCTCATGTTCTGTGCTTCACAATGTAATAGAGTAGAAGTGCATCTGCCTTTATTTTGTATAATTATACAAAGATCTACCAGGGATTTTTATTTTGATACCTAGTCACGGGGCTGATATTCCCCATTTTATTTCCCCTCCCCTGCGGGACTGTCGCAGCCAAGGCCTCCCGGAGCGCAGACAAAGGTGAAGGAAGCCAGAAATCGGGGAACAGGGGTTTAATCACGAGAAAGGCACGTAAAAACAGACTGACAATACAATGAGCGGACTGGGGACACAAACTGAAATGCAGACTAGATACATTGAACTAATGTCAACAAGCAGGAACAGCTGGTAAACACGGGGATTACACATGGGGTTGATGTGGTGGCGTGGCACACGGGAGGAGTGGACGAGCGCGGCATGACAGGGACTCCTTTTTTGTAGCTTGGAGCCATAGAAAGAGGTAGGAGTGGCTCTCTGTTGCGCTCACTCTATCATAATAATATCATATGTATTTTACTACCAATAACTTTCCTATGTATAATATAACACTGATATATTATGTTGTTTAACATAAGATAGTATATTGAGGAGTGTGTGGTTAGCGATCTGGGTTAATATGCCCCCTATGATTTCCCCTGGCAGGAGAGGTGTGCGTTTACCCCCAGTATTATTTCGGCCAGTGAAGAAATGTTTCTGTGATTACCAGGTATGTGTTTTTTTTTTAGGACTGGGCAGTTAGCAAACAAAATGCAAAATACTAATAAATGGACTGCATTTATATAGGGCTTTTCTACACTTATGAGTACTCAAAGCGCTTTACAATATGTGCCTCACATTCATCCATGCATACCACACATTCATTCACTGGTGGCAGAGGCTGCCATGCAAGGTGCCAACCTGTACACTGGGAGCAATTTGGGGTTCAGTGTCTTGCTCAAGGACACTTTGATGGGGTCAGGAGGAACCAGGGCTCGAACCTGCAACCCTCTGGTTGCAGAATGATAACGCTACCTCCTGCTTCACCATCTTCTGCAACAGGGCCGGTTCTAGACAGGCACATATGGGGGGGCAGTCAGAAATGTGAAGGGGGCATCATGTGTACACATCATGTTCGAGCACTGTTTTTTTCCCTGTG
>JAODKE010004074.1:0-11656 GCA_026779605.1 Mormyrus hasselquistii
CGGCTAAGTCAGGGGAAAGATTAGGCTTACTTAAAAGAAAAATAAAAAAAAAAGAAAAAATAATTCGGAAAACCGTTTACGCAAAATTTCTCCCCCCTGCCCCCCCCCCCCCCCCGTTCTGGGGCTCTGCCTCTCATAATTCAGGCAGGAGTTCCTTAATCAGGGAACAAGCTGATACAAAATATCAGGACTGCAGAGACCATTTTCTGTCTAATCTCTTAGATCTGTACATTTAAACTGTACCTCTGTCTCCAGAATTTAGTTTCTCTCTTCAAATACATTTTAAGTCTGCCAGGACACTTTGTGTAACTAAAGTGTTTTCATTATCTTGTCTTGATCAGATAGTTCCATTTCTCTACCATGTAGTTACAAGTCTCTGCACCTAATAATGAAATTGCGTAATTCAAGATCACATGCTAAAACCAGTCTTGTACCATTACTTTGGTCATTTATACTTGTTACACTATTGTCCTTGTGAGTAGCTAAATAAGTAATATGGTAAAAAAAAATAGTGAATGTTCAAAGGCACTGTTGAAAAACGTGTGATACCTTCTCATATAAACGTTCTGGGAAACATGTGACTGACTACGCTCTCTCCGATTGGTTTATTCCCGCAGCAAGCCTGAACGGCCGCCGTCACTGAACCTGTTCCCAAGCACCGAGGGGATGGTACGTGGGTGTCAGGGGGGGCCTAGGATGCTGCTGGGGCCTGACGTTTCACAGGTCAGCAGCCACAGCCAGCCCCACATTGCCTCCAGTCGCAAGGTTTGACCGAATGGCTCCGTTTCTCTAGCTGGAGAGGGTGGCACATTGCTCTCATCTTGTCAAGTGACGTACAACCCAACCTCCATACCCCAGAATGCCTGCTTGTGTCATGTCGAGGAGTGCTGGGCTAGGACTCTGCCCTGATCCCTGCTTACTGTGTTAATGGGATGTTACAGGGTTAATGTTACTGGGGCGATTGTAGGATTTTTTAAGGTGGGCAGCATGGGTGAGGCTGAATTCATGTAGATTGGTCAACCTTATCATTAACCAATGACGTGTTTTGAGGCAGTGAGTGACAGGTAAGGGGTTCTCTGGGGGCCAATCAGATTTCAGCTGGGGCCAATGCCCCTGTGGCTCCACCACTATATATCCTGTCGTATTGTAGCCACTAAAATGCCCCCTAGTTTGGAGAGATTTGAAGGATATAGCATAGCAGCCTAATGCAGAACCTAATTGTCTTCCATAAGGCAAAATGGAAATTCTTAATTTTGTTCTTCACACACATATTGAATAATCCAACATAAAGACATCTGGGTGCAGCAAAATATATGCCTTATATTTGAAAATGGATGATTTTATGAAACAATGCTTAAATGCTTTAAATGCTTTAAAAGCTTTTTTCACAATAAACCAAGCAGAAAGTTGCAAAAAGACTTTTTGGTGAATGCAGGCCGTGGGATAAAGAATAGATAAAGCTTTGTTTAATTCCATGTATTATACTTTAAAGTCATTCAGAATAAACCTCAATCTGGACTTTAAGCGATGTTTCTTAAGAAGGGTATATATTCCACTATCCACTGGGCTATTTGGGAAATGGGACAGAATATCTCACTGATGTAGTAACCAGAAATACTGACATTGGCATGGATATAATTAGGGAATATGACACACAAAGGAGACACCCTGTGACTTTAAAATGATAAGACCCATAGTAAGTTTCTGGCACTACTGATTTCACTGTGGGTGTGTCAACATCTTATACTGCATTGTCCGTCTCTCCTCATTGCGTTTTCCAGTTGAAGCGTGAAACTGAAACTGCTATAGAAAATCTATGTATTTCATATTTTAAATCTTGAGTTGTCCTCAATCCGAGTTCAAATATTATATTTTGAAAGTGAATATACTTAAATTTCAAATAGTACCACTGAAAATCGAAAGCAAATACAGTGCTTATTTAATATTCATAAATGCATTGCCTGCTCTCGGCACTAAGGATATTCCACAGAGCGATTCTATGGGGGACTTGGCTAAGTTCAAACGAGTGACTCAAGCACGTACTCTGGGTCCATGCCGTGTCTTTGTCGATGTATGTGTCGTGTTGACTTTTTGTTAACTGTAGAAGTCAACATGGTTTATTTCGGTTTGTTTGCACATCAGTGGGCTTGACCAAAAGTGGTGGTATTGATAACAAAGCTGAAGTTATTCATGAGTCAACTGACACGAACACAAATCCCAAATACGACGCATGTACAAAATCCCGACCCGCACAGATTAATTAGGCAGCGGCTGCTTTCAGCTGAGAGGTTTAAAAGGATGATGATTAAAAGAAAATCAGAACAAAACATTTCACTCAACTGAGTGGCCATGTTGGGAAATGTCAAAGTATTTAATGTGGAGATAATTTATTTGCCGGGCGGGGGACAGGTGCAAGAGGGAACAGTGCGAGGCAGGACAACAGCTGAGCAATCAGAGATGGGACAGTGCAAGGCAAAAGGAAGTGAGGCAATAGATACGCAATATGCATTAAATAGGTGCTGCACCAGGGAAGGATGCGCAAATAGCTACAGACACAGTAGTGACTGTGACTAAGAACACATGCAGAGGTAATATGTGAATTTATTAATGAGTAATGCGGTACTGCCACCATTCATCAGCAGTGTTCTCGTCCTGTCTATTGCCTAAAGTGTGCACCCTGTGTTGAGCGGACATCTGCACCCTGCTTGAATGGCTCTTCATCCACGTGCTTAATTGTGTGTTTTGTGCTGTTACCATGTTACATTACAGAGCTAGATGGGCTGCCCTTCGTAATTGGTCACTAGATATAGAATATTACTCAGCGTGCTGTTATTAAATGAAAAATAAGAAATATGGAAATGAAAGGTTGGTGAAGTAGCAACAGCGTTATATTTGTGACGCGCTTCGGAAGGATCAAACGCGGAGTATGTTGTTGCTCTTTAGTTCATGAAGAACTCGTAAAAAACATGGCGAAAAACGTGTTTTATTCCTCGTTTGAACACCAGGAGCAAAACTGGCAAGGAAAATATGACTCGGACAAGCATGAAAGATGAATGTCTTCCAGTTGGTATAGACAGTGAAGGGGCTGTTAGCTGTACTTGATTTTCTTGCAGATCAGAAATACACTGATGATTTTTGCTGGAACATCTTATTACTATTTTATCTTGGAGTATAAAGAGTGCCAGTTCCAGTAGGTCAAAGCATGTTCCTTCAGAACTACTAAGGGGATACTTGAGTCTTTGGTATTTATCTACTTGCTTTCACCTCCTGCCTTTAATCTTTTTTTGTACCCTGACCTTCCACCACCCAGGATGATGAGTCTGAATCGGGCCAGTCCTCCGTGCCTGCCACTCCCAGCAGCCTCGGCACCAAGTCCAACACTCCCACCTCCTCCGTGCCCTCGGCCACGGTCACGCCGCTCAGCGAGGGCTTCCCGCCCATGCCGGGCTTTGACATGTCGGGCTTTGTGCGCGGCAACAGTAGGACGAGGAGCACCAAGTGCCTCAGCAGGAACATGGAGGTGCAGGTCACTCAGGAAACCCGTAACGTCAGCATCGGTGAGCATATGAGTCCCGGAAGCTCTTATGAGGAATCGTGCTCAGTTCATATGCCAGCGGTATGTAGGGGTCTGATGTTAAATTTCAAGCATTACATTAATAGGAATGATCAGGAATAAGATGTGTGTCTGACCCCCGTGTCCTTTGTTTACAGGTATGGGCAGCAGTGATGAATGGTCTGAAATCCAGGAGATCACGACTCCTGAGCTGGACATGTGCATAGATCCACACATTTATGGGGGCGGAGACAGGTACCAGCTCCCCAGGAGAGGTGTCCTTGGGAAACCACACACACTGTCATAATGCTTACTTACCGTTTCAACTTTGAGCTGCTTATTAATTTATTTAACTAGGCGCAGTCTTACCCCGTCTGACGTATTTCTGGTTCTGCTCTGCCTCAGCACCTTCCAGGGCATCGTCAACGAGGCTTTTGGCATCAACACAGAATCTCTGTACCACGAGATCAAAGACGCCATCATAGGGGATGTGGACGCGGGGGCGGAGCTGCTCGGTATGTGGAGGACCTCTGTCACGGGCGGAGGGGGGGGTGTGTTCAAGAGTCTGACATGACGGGGTCTGCAGCCCGGTGTGCCATAGAAGGGGGTCATTATGACTGAGCTTAGAGTGCTGATGAACAGTGGGCACGCTTCGGAATGGCAAAGGCGTCGTGCAGCTTTGGTGCGGCGCCTGAATGCTACAGGAGTGGCGGGACGTGCCGGTGAACTGTGCCCGCCCAGCATCCATCTCAGAGCTTTCGCCATCGCAGTTTCCCGCCTCCTCAGGACATTTTCTGATTTGTCTCTTTTACTTTTAAGTGCTTTTCAAATCTCCGCCCTCAGTCACCAAATTACAACAGTGTCTGCCTCCCTTCTCTCCCCTGCATGTGCCGCTGGACACGCCCACAGGGGAGTTCTCAGGTGTGTATCCCGCCCCCGATTGGCTGGCATTTCTTCTGTCATGTTGATATACACTTCTGACACTTCCTGATTTAGACAATGTTTTTTTTTCTAGTATAAATATTCTAGTATAAGATGCCTTATAATTACACCTGATGGAATATTCAGAACCTAGGTCTTCATGAAGACAATATCAAGTCTTTATTTATACTGTAAATAGTATACTGTAGTTCGGGTCCAGAAAGTAAAAATCCAAACCAAGATTATATTTCAACAAACCAGCTGAATCCACAGTCACAGTCACAGAGTTCTCAACTGGTTAGTATATAATTATTATCTATTCTCTGGACCTGAACTATCCACCTCTGCAGTAAACATGTTAAATGGAGTAAAATCTGCCCTAAAACCAAAAAAGGCCAGGCATAAAAGAAATAGATCTGAAAAATAAATTACATTATAACAATAAAATAAATTATTTTGATAATGGAATATTATGAAGGATGCGTCTAGAATTTAATATTAGATTCTGCTGGTCTGGCACTTGGTAAAGGAGATATACTATGTGAGAAACATCCATCCATCCATCATCCCACTGCAGTTCTTGGTCAGGGTCAGGGGGGCCTGGAGCCCATGCCAGGCAGCACTGGGCACGAGGCTGGGGCACACCCTGGATGGGATTCCAGCTGTGAAAAATATGTACGCGATAAATAACCTATATGATTTACACACACAATTCTAACTGAAATGCAGCCGGACGCCACAGACTGCAGCATCATGCTGAGCCAGACCCCCCTTCCCCCCACCCTGGTGTTCTGAAGCCCCAAGATATCAGAAAAATGTGCAAGATCCTCACATCTGCTCAGAAGCTCAAATTTCACCCTCATTCTCATCATGCGGTTGTAGATATCAACATAGATGTCACTGTTTAAGAGGCCTAATCATAACTGTCTCCATTTCACTTACAAATAAATATTTATTGGTATTGTTCTCTTTTTACCATGCCTTTCCCTGCCCCTGCCTTCCTCTTTAATCTCTCCACATCTCTGCCCCGCTGCTGGATTACATATTCAGCGCGTGATGATTACTTCGGTAAGGCACCAGGGCCTTATTCATCCTTCCAGTGCTCATCATCCAATCAGCTTGCTGCTCTTGTTGGCGCCGCCCTCCCTGCTTGCTCTTTGTCCCGCCCCCCCCCTGCTTCTCTTCCGCTCCTTGTACTGACTGGTCAATGACAGCAGATTTTGCATATTTACTTTTGAGCAAACTATTTCATGCTTTTGTTCACTGGCCTAATCATTATTTCATTGTTTTGTCTCATCATTGTTGACAAAATCTCAAAAAAAGATGCCGTCGTACTATTTCCAGTAGCTATAGTTCATTTAAATTATATCTAACATGAAATAAGATAATGTTGGATGACATCTTCAGGACAGGAAAGCCTGTTCTGATACACATTAAAGCAGTGTCTAATAAGTCAAGAAAATGCAGCAAATAATTACAAAAATAGTATGAAGTTATGCTATGAGACATGAGTGTTGTTGAATCAAAGGTATAGAGTTTATATCTGTATTTATTTTTAAATCACTGACATGCTGTAACAGAATGAAGGGATGAGTTATACATTCATCTGTGACATCCCGGTAGCCCACAATTGATAGCCTCCCACTTTTCTGAATGGGTCACACTGAGCGTCAGGGACCCACCACTCGTTAAACCCGTGACTGATGTATAAGTCAGCAGATGGTGTTTGGCCACCTGGACTAGGGCTGCACGATATTGGGAAAAAAATTACATTGCAAACTATGTCTATTTATCCAACATGATATGTAATACTTACTGTGTATGAAAACTTTTAAGATGTATGATTTCAGGACAGATCAACCACTCTGTTAGGAACATTACGGCTTTTTGGTCGCTTTGCTGCTGATATTAACACTAATGGCACATTAGTGCAGACAAAGTACTTCACACGCCGAACTACGCTTCGCGGTTAAAGGTGTTTGACAAAATAGCGCTGGGTTAAATGGTTAGCGCTGGGATCGAGGATGTTTGTGAGTTGGGGTTCGTTCTGTGATGTACATGCTTGTTAGCTGCCGGTGCAAAGCTGCGTGTCGGCCTTGTATCCAAAAACCTTTAAATTAGCCTAAATTATATGACAGACGTCTGTGGATTGTTTAAGAATAAGAATAGTGTGACATTTGTTAGTTTATCCAAAACACCAAAAGCGTTGTCCACGCCGCCTAATTTAATTTGCATTACTTAACATCGCACATCCTGCGATGTAACTATTGCACGTTCATACATCGCGATGACGACGCTGAAAGGATATATCGTGCAGCCCTAACCTGCACCAATCCATTGGATCCTGTATTTCCTAAAGCATGTCAAAGCTTTCCATATGTATCTTTTGAGCTCTTAAAAAGATTACGTGTTTAATTTTAAACATTGCATTAATGTGCGCTTGTCATGCACACTGAGTATATCTGAGCACACATTCTTGTCTGTTACACATTTTGTTGCTTTCTCTACAGACATTTTACCACAGATCTTTTTTGCCAAAAGCATCACTATGATTTTTGCTTAATCAAGTGGACAGACGAATATACATAGATTAAAATAAAATGTCCTCTGACATGCCAAGCACTATGACTTTCGGTGTCGTGTAGCACTGGGGCTAAAATGATAGCTTGGTGATAGTTTGATGATAGTTTGTGAATCTGTGATCATTTTGGTTCCTGATCCTATAGGGATGGGAAAGGAAGTGGAGAACCTTCTGGCAGAGAACAGACTACTCCTGGAGACTAAGTAAGGGGTGACATACAATTGGGGGGGGGGGGGGGTATGTTTGTCATGTATGGCAGGACCTTTATAAAGCCAATTGAAGAGCACATTTCCAAAACTTATTCAGTCCCCAGGAAACAGTTTTGAAAGAATTTCTGTGAACTTGGTGAATGGAACTTTTGGTTGATGACAAAGCCAGTCTTTAGGTCATTAGTGGTCTTATCTCAAAAACGAAAAATGGACTGAGTGAATTTTGGAAATTTGCTCTTCAACTTGTTCCTTCCTGTTTAAATGCAGAACTTGTCTTATTTTCACAGGAATGCCTTAAACATAGTCAAGAACGACCTGATCGCCAAGGTAGACGAGCTCTCCAGTGAACACGACGTCCTAAGGGAGGAACTGGAGGCTGTCAAGCAGTCCAAGCTCAAAGTGGACACTAGGGTCAAGGAGATGGAGGAGGAACTGAGGAGGTGAGAGCCTAGCTGGTTACACGTAGCAAATAGCCCTGTATGACACACCAACATCCGCAATGGCTGACCAGAGTAATGTTCTCCCACAGGTTAAAAGCTGAGGCACTGGGAGCTGACTCCAAAGACGACAGAGGCGAGGATGTACGTTCTGGTCGATCTGTACCATCAGTGATGTGTCACGTTGCCATCTGGCCGCTTTAATTTTCTGCATCCAACAGCCAAAACCGCATCCAGCATATCGCACAGCTGAATGACGCGTGGCCCCCTGTTCCCCCGCAGTACTCGTCTCCGCTCCAGGACGATGTGCCTATGGCCCAGCGGAGGCGGTTCACCCGGCTGGAGATGGCAAGGGTCCTCATGGAGCGCAACCAGTACAAGGAGCGGCTGATGGAGCTGCAGGAGGCGGTGCGCTGGACCGAGATGATCAGGTGAGCTGCTTGTGCTGCTTGTGCAGCACTTCTCACTGCACACTCAGACCCCATTGCTAACAGGCGCTCTCCACTTGTGTGGAGGCAACTGGCACTGACGCACATGCCCTTCCTGTTTTTGATCAGGGCTTCCAGGGAAAACAATCCCCAAATACAGGAGAAGAAGAAATCCACGCTCTGGCAGTTGTGAGTTACCATGCTGCCGTCTGAAGCCTCTCCTGTGTTATGATGATAGGAAAAAAAGGGGTACCGCTTTGCAATAAGGCTCCCTTTAGTCACTAAAATGGTAGTAATTCATTAATTTAAAAAGGACTGTTATAACTTGTTTATAATTATCTATTAATGATTTACAAAGGGTTACACCCTAATGAATTACCGGTTTATAACCATTCATAAATCCATCATAAAGGTAGTCATTATAAAGTGGTACCAAAAATGGAATTTAATAATGGAAATTTAAAGACCAAGGAATGTCAACCTGTCCATACATGGACAAAATGCGTGTTGCCCCCTGATGAATTATGACGTAGTTATTTTGAGTATTATGAGATACTCAACCTTCATCATTATTAATAACCCAACACTTGTGGTACAGAGAGGATCGGCCATAGAGAGGATCGGCCATAGAAAGCACCAGCTAGAGAGGATCAGCCAAAGAGAGGATCGGCCATAGAGAGGATCGGCCATAGAAAGCACCAGCTAGAGAGGATCAGCCATAGAGAGGATCAGCTACAGAGAGGATTTTCAAAAGCATTTATTTGGCTGAAGCCAAAAGAAGCTCCGCATCACATGTTTCCTTCACTGCTGCAGCTTCGCCCGGCTCTTCAGTGCCTCCTCCAGTCCCCCACCCCCAAAGAGGCCCTACAACAGTGTCAGCATCCGCTACAAGTCGCCGTCGCTGTCTGGCCTCTCCCACCCACTGTGCCCAAGCTCCAGCTCCAGCCGCACAGAGTTCTTTCCTGAAGAGTGAGTATCATCACCAGCCAGCCAGAGAGGAACATGGAGTATGCGAAAAGTACAGTAAACTACAGTGTCCAAAATCAATAGTTTTCCATCAAAAGGCAAAATATAAATTCCCTGAAGCATCCTGTATGATAAACAGTGTTATGTGTAGAAGCACAGGCCTCCAAAATCTTTTGTTGTTACTACATAAGTTTTATTAAATGTCTGTTTCAGATGTAAGAAGGAGCTCCAATCCTTCCACGGGAGTAGGCTCTTTTATATCATATCAGCTTTTGTTGATTTTGTTGATCAACATGGGTTAGCACATCCAGAAGGCTTATTAGGTGTTCAATACTTGCAACTAGGCCTGCCACTGAGGACATTTTTCTATGGATTAATCTATCGACAATTAAAGGTTTGGTCGATTGATGTAATTAAACGATTAGTTTTCATTCAGAAAACCAAAAACACCGTTTAATTTAAGTTAATTTTTTGACAACAACAAAGTGTTATTGCAGGGCTTTACATAATGGTTTTTCAGCAATAACGGACATTATTTTCGCCCACAATTCGATAATCAAATTATTAGTATGCCTAGAATATTAATGAGATGCGTATTGCGACGCCCAGATGGTAGTAATCTTCTTAAATTCGGCGTAACCTTATGCTTATTAAACTAGGTTGTTTTGGTAAATTATGGAAGCGATAAGCAGTGATTTGGCGGTGAACGTAGACTTAGCAACAGCATCTTTTAAAATGGGAGATATTGTGCATAAACAAGGTAATCAGCTTTTTGCTGATTAAAGTCCAACACTATTTTTTTTGTAGCCATATATAATTTTCATTTTTATTTCAGTTGACGAATAATTTTCTTTTACTTAATTTTCGGTTTCGTTCCAGTTTTACTTATCGATAATGACACCAAACTCCCAAAAAGCCCAAAGCGCACGAACACACACTGGCATCGTCAATCAACGTAGAATAAACCCAGATTTTAGCCTAAACATTTTTTCACTTATTCAATTGAGATTCTAATGTTGCACGTAGACACCTTTATGGCTTTAACAATGAGTGTATTTAGCAGCTACAAGGACAAACGATATTAAAAAGCTCTCCGTACTAATGATAATTCAATAAACATGAACAGACAACACTTTCGGTGCTTTTGCCCGTTCTGGCTTCGTGCGTAGCGCTAGTGTCATTGTAGTGTGCCATCGAACTTTGCACAGCGTAAAACCACCTTCTTATTTTGTGATAATTTGAACTACCCCCATAATTATGTAGTGATAGTAAAGGAAACCATTTGTTATAATAAACTGAAGCGTTTTAGAAATTTCATAAAAAAGCGTCTATTTAAAATATTAACCTCGACGTCATTGACTACGTCGACTAGTTGTGGCAGCTGTACATGAAACTATTAATGAAATGCTTTCTGTGGCATTCTTCAACTTTGTGAAAACCTTTAGTGATAGAAACAAACACTCCACGGATCAATATAACCTGCAATTTTGAATTAATTCAATAAAATAGGAAGTCTGTTTTCTTTAAAAAAGTGCATGCTCAGTGATTCTGTCGCTGAAAAAGCGCAGTTCCGTTCAGTGGGTGTTCACGAGGTCTGCTTCATTATCTTTAATTCACGATGTTCTCCTCAGCAGGGTATCTTCGGCCACGCGATTAACGAAGCTTCGGTGGAGCACAAACTGTAACATTAGTAAAGAGACTCTAATGGCAAACAGGAGCTTTCTGTTTTTGTGGTATAACATGAGCTCCTGCATGGTCTTTCCCCCCTTGCCAATCACACAAAACGGCAGCAGCCAGCAACCAGCTGTGGTCGCTAAGGATTTTCTTCAGCTTCTGTTGCCTGTCTTGCCTTCATGAAAAGTATGGAAATATGAAGGATCTGTAAATATGTTGCACTTTAATTGTGCATTACGTGACCTTCATTTAGAATCTTTGCAAGCTAAGCGTCCAACTAGGTTTTGAGGCCGAATAGCTCAGTTGGTAGAACATGAGACTCTTATGTCAGGGTCATGGGTTTAAGCCCCATGTTGAATGATGTCGTTTGATGTAACGGTGTAACATCTGTATTCATTATGGAGTTGATGCATGGGGGTGCATTTATGCAATATCACAGTTATTGGGATACTTAGTGTTGCTCCAGGGACTGGTTTTGGATTAAAGCATCTACCAGAAAGTAGAAATGTACAGAGCCAAAGAACAGATGTAAAGCACAGTCACTGTCTAAGGTACCAGCAGTGGGATGGACCCCTCCCCCAGCCTGTGATAACCCCACATGAGGATTGTTCTGCTGGTTCACTCTCAGCTTCCTGCGCTTGACAGTCCTAGATGTTCCTGCATGTCATGGTGAGAGCTGTAGGTCACCACGTCTCACGTGTCTCTTCAGTGGCTGCGTGCTGTCCGCGCGGAGAGAGCAGCGCCGCGAGCAGTACCGCCAGGTCCGCGAGCACATGCGCAGGGAGGACGGGCTCAGGCAGGCCTGTGGCTGGAGTGTGCCACCCCGATTCAAACAGGTACCCTGCGGCCAGTCCACAACCTGCCGTAGCTAGCCTGGGGGGTGGGGT
>JAODKE010004075.1:0-11653 GCA_026779605.1 Mormyrus hasselquistii
TATTCTGACCAATTTTTAAAAAATGGGGGGTGCCCTAATTGTTGGGGATGCCCTATAATCGGGGAAACACGGTATGTCTTTCCAAGAGTGGGAAAATTCGTGCTGAAATTTCACTGCGGTCAAGCTTTCCGTGCTATGCCGATACATGGTCAAATCACGTGTGCTTAAAATATGGTACACGCTGTTATGTTTGCCCTTTGGCAAATTATTCATTCTACGTAAGTTAAGAGAAGAAACCGGTTCACTTTAACATTGTTTACTCTGACATCTTAACTCACACACTAATCACCACCACCGCGTAGTCTAGCGATATTGATGACGTCACCTAGCATGATATGCTTGGTGTAACTGAGACATTAATAACATCAGGATGTCACACATGCGAAGACACAGTGAGGTATAGTAACAGAACGGTGTCATACCGCGCATACGAAAATGACAGACTCAATCAAACATTGTAAAATCCTGTACTTAATACATAGGACAATAAATCTTGAACAATATTTCAAGTCAAGTCAAACCCACTTGAATTGAAAATGGTTCAAGATTTATTAATAAAATACAAGAAGGACAAACAAACATAAAAATGGTGGTATTACAACAAATAGCAGCAATATGGTATACTCATAGGTATATGAATAGCGTCATACAGTATAAACAGTAATGACAGACTAAGCAGTGGCAAATTATTTTAGTTAAGCATTTGAGACTTCGGTGATCTGTTGTGCGTTTTACTGAACAAATTCTATGCGATCAAACTTTTCAGTACGGAGCCCCTCTCATGACATACTGACAAATTATAGGGACATTCTTAAAAAAACAAAAAAAAACAAAGTGGGATCAAATTAATAAAACATGGCCAAGACATAATTAAAAGGAGGGAACAAATTAGTTTGCCACATCTGTTCTGCAAAGCACAATGTCGCTTTATATTTTGAATTATTTGACTACATATTGCTTACTTGTGTTCATACTGCTTGGCATTTATCTGTTTATGTATACCAAGTATAATACCTCCATTGATGTACCATAATACCTCCATTGATGTACCATATCACCATGTTTAGTTATCTTTATTTAAATCAAATTCAGTCTCAGGAGTGTTTCATTGTTACATTTCACTGCATAACTATGTATAGTGTATAACTATGCATGTGACATAACTTCTTCAGTCTTGAGTCTAGTTTGGTAAAGCATCCTGGCTCACAATACTATTCAACAGAAGTGCTGCTGGTTAATAATTACTTTTGTAGTGTTTGTAGGTCATTCCATCCTATGGTTGTTGCCACTTTACATCTGAAGAAATACTGGACTTCCTTCACGATAAAGTATAAAATGTATGAGGGGGAGCGGACAAACCACGAATACGGCACAAATTGTGTCCCACATTGGTTCAAGATGGGACACAGCATTTCATTTTTACATATTGGAAAATCTGGTTAAATTCAGGATAGGTGGCAGCTCTATTTCAACCTTAAAGTTAAACTCTGTTAAACACCCTTCATCCTTACCAGCAGATGCAGATGTCTAGTGGCCTAAATGAAATCAAAACATTACGCTATGTAAAGCGCTTTCTGTCACGCCCGGCTCGTCCGATCCTCGTGTGTGCCACGCCCCCTCATTTCCCACGTGTATTATCCTGATTGTACTCACCTGTTAGTTTATGCTTGTTCTGTACATGTATATATCAGTCCACATCTGAAGATCCCGCTACCTGGGCGATAGCTAGTCAAAGCAGGGACATCTTGCAGTGGCTCAGGCTGCACTGCTTGCCTTACGTTTGCCATTCATGTCTATTGGGCTTTCAATTTCAGATATTCACAATTATATTTCAGATATCTAGAATTAACATTCTGGCTATCCGAAATTGAGTTCTTGATAGGAAAAACTCCCATTTCAGATATCTACAATCCAATTGTCACTAGTCATAAGTCAGGTGAGCTATTTTGCATATTATCTTTTTGGATATTCAGAATTCCCTCCTTACTAGTCCAAGATAAGAAAGCAGACATGGCTTTGGCGGTAATACAAAAAATTGCAAGAAAATTACAAGAAAATGCCACGAAATTGAAAGAGCCCTCAGTCAAGGAATTTGTGGAGAGAGAGATCGTTGTTCATTTGACAATTGTGGCAGAAATCTTGAGAGAACTGAACATTTTTTTATCTCCAGACATAAACAACGAAGAGCAGTTTGGACAAACTAAAAATTGTAATGGCTGCTAATTTCCAGGCAGATGAAGATCAAAG
This sequence comes from Mormyrus hasselquistii, assembly GCA_026779605.1. Taxonomy (NCBI): domain Eukaryota; kingdom Metazoa; phylum Chordata; class Actinopteri; order Osteoglossiformes; family Mormyridae; genus Mormyrus; species Mormyrus hasselquistii. The sequence goes on from JAODKE010004075.1 coordinate 2,248, forward strand.
TTTTTCTGCAAGGCGCATCAGTTCAGGTGAGTTTCTGTATCAGCATTCATATAATATAGATTTCATGCATGAACATTTTTGTAATATTTAGCGGATTTTTTTCTGCTCAAGGAGAAGCAGTTAATAGGCTACAATGTACTGGGTAAAGTCATTAGCAGTCCCAGTCAGAGCATGGGAGTGGAGCCTAGTTGTTGTGTCTTGAATTGAATAATTCACCACAACCTTGAGTGGACTCGAACACATTTACTGAACAACGACAAAACATACAGCAGTCGTCCAGCACAGCACTGGTTACCGGCTAACCATCCCTCTCTCTGCGTCACTGCCGGCCCAACGTTTAACCCATACCATGATAATGTGTGAGTGCCATCTACTGGACAACCTATTATTTACTCTTAACCCCCAAAGAACACAAGAACTCCAGGCTACAGCTACGATAGCACACTAGTGATGAGAATTTCAGCTCCGCGGTCACAGAGCTGTACGCTCCCCCCGCTCACAGAAACTGCAAGTTGCTGCGCTCATTACCGCTCCCCGATCCCATCCATTTCATCTCGCTCCAATGAAATCGCTCACCACTTGCTCCAACAAAGAAAACAATCTGCATTGTATCGTAATTTTAACTATAGCCCAGGGGAACCCAGACCACCTTATCATTATAGGAAAAATATTTCCATTGACTAAAATGATCATACAGACCCAGTAAACTTGGGTCTGTAAAAAAGTGTGTTTGGGGAAAATCCCAACAGTGACCAAAATGTTGATGCCATCCTAGCTCAGCATGGAATTCAGACACTGCCTACATTTGATGAAGAAGAGTTCCCAGCTATAGGGCCACCTCAACTCCTCACTCAGCAACAACAGGCATTAGTGTATAATGCAGGGCATTATCAATGATCTGAAGATAAAATATCAGGCTTGCTGTACTGCAATTGGCAGTATTCTACAAACTCAGGTACAAGCTAGTCATACCCAGGGACTAGTAATGCCCAGGGACTAAATCTCATTTATTACATATTATCTACATATAATTTGTTACCATTTTAATTTAAAATAGTCAAGCTCATTTTTGAACCCTAAAACTTTTCAGTAATGTGACTGTTACGGTTTATTATGGTTTATATTATGTTTATGTTAATTATTTGGTCATATCACTTTGTGCTAAACTTGATTATTTGATTCTACATGTATTAATAAAACAAGAACATTATTTTGCTTGAGCGAGATATCATTACCGTCATGACCAGTTGCGGACATTCCGAGCAGGCTATATGACTTTATATGGGGGGTCATTGGTGTCTTTATTAAGGTGCACATTGTGCTTGAAGACATGCTTGCATTACACGAGCATTCAGAATGAAGTGGCTCGATCTTGGTGATTATTAACATGCGACACGAACCTACTTTTCCTGAACTTTAAAAGGTACATTCGGAACGAAGTCACGCATAATCTACATTAGGTCTCGCTTGTTGAAGATGCTGTTGCGGCAAGAAGCCGAAAAAACGTCATGAACCTGCTGACGTAAGTAAACGCCGAGATGGAGGAGGGAGCGAACGCACGGTAAAATTGCTAGCCGTGACTCCTTTTCTTCCCAACGTGCAAAATAATACGCACCCCATATCAATGAAATAAAACGTACTTAGTTTACTTTAGTTTGTTAATTTTAAAAAACAACTTATAGGTACGTCGCACATTTGGCTATGTCATATTAGCTTGAGTATAATGCACATTTTTTCCATCAGCTTTCAGTTTAATAAAGGCATGCGAAGTAATGCATTGTACTGAATTCTTCGTATTGTTTTTTTATCCTTTGTACCATGCAAGAGAATAGCTATAGTTTACTTTACATTGAGAAAATCTTTATAGTTGCATGTGGTATTATCTCAGTGGTACCTCACAACTCGAACTTAATCCGTTCAGAACTCCGGATCGAATCCTTTAATAGTTCGAGTTCTGTGGAATGGACCAATCAATTGGTTCCCGCCCCCCCAAAATTACACCGAAATATGTTTTTTTTTTTTTTTAGCATTTAAACACAAAATGAACCGGACTAAACAAGAAAAGCATATACTGTACTAAACACATCTAAGCACATTTATCAAAACAGTAGCCTAATTTTAAAGTAAGAATATAAATGTATCCAAACAATGCAAGTGTACTGCCTCAATCGTCCGCGCCTTCCGTGTGCCACGTCCCCTCGTACCCCAACGACCCCCCCCCCCATAAACCCCGTGTGAAATCCCCATGTGATCAGCTATTTCTGGTTGTTGTCATTAGTCCTCTGTATTTAGTCCGCGTTTCAGTTTGTTTCCCCAGTCCGGTCATTGTATTGTCCATCTGCGTTTTGCTGTCTTACTTGTAATTAATTACCCCGTATTTCCCCATACCCTGACATCTGCGCCTTTGTCTCAGTTCCGTCCTCGCTGGGCACAACAATATTATTATAATTAGATGTATTAATGGTTTATTATTAATATTAAATTAATAAGAAGAAATCTTTATTTTTAGTGCGTTTCATTATATAATAATAATTACTGTTACTGTCATTGTCTAAATCTATTTTTACTGTCTAAATATATGTATTCAGGTAGTGTACACATGCACGATGCTATCACAGCGAATAGGAGGCTAAGACTGAACCGTTACCCTTTGATTCCGCTGAGAAACGTGCCGCATGATCCCGTTCACGGTTTGACTTCTGAGATTCAGATCAAGTTCTAATTCATTTTTTTCCGAACTGGTTGGTTCAACTTTTAAGAAATTCGATTTCTAATGAGTTAGAGAACTGAGGTACCACGTACTGTATTTATGTTTTCTATTGTAGATTCCTTGGAATACCACCAGTATATCTTCAGAGTGCTGCGGATACTTTAGAGAATGCAATCCTTCACCTCCTCAACCCAAAATTTCAACACTCTGATTATGACTACATTTTATTCAGGCTGGAGCAAATGCAGAACTGTCTGATCAGATGCTTTCAGAATATTGAGTCAGAAGAGGCAGAACAAGTGCTTGACAACTTGGGCAAAGTTTTAGATATTTTGAGTGCACAGCCAAACTGTACCATTAATGGCTTTGAGGCAGGACCCAAAATTAATATTATGCACACACAATTGGATTTCTGTTACAGTTCAATTTTACAATTCCACAAATGTCTAACATGTTGGGAGTAAGTTTAAAAACAGTCAGAAGACGAATGACTGAATATGATTTATCCATCCATAGCACCTACAGTCAGATATCTCAAGATGATCTGCAAAAAATGATATCAGACTTCATAATTGAATTTCCAGAATCCGGATATAAAAAGTGACTGGGTTTCTTCGCAGTGTGGGTGTGAGGTACGTTAAGGGGTTTGTGAGTCTAGACAGTAAAAAAAATCTTACTATTATATTTCAGCCTTTGATGGTGTTTGCAGGTGTGTTTTGTGAAAATGATGCATTTTTTAGGAATGGACAGATGTCCTTTTGAGTAGGAAAAGCTTGATCAAAAGTACATTTCCTATCTTAAAAATGCACTTCAGTGTTACTTTAATAAATCATTTTGTGGGAGATCTACAATTTAAATTGCTGCCAGAGTAATTACGGTTTTTGTTCTTAATTTACAACTGTACTTTTATCTTCAGAGTGCAGCAAAAAAGAATTAGAGAGGCTTTGAGGCATGTGGATCCCGTGGGAACCTTTCTGAGGGGTCTCACAAATAACACCATACAACGAAGGGGGTATAGTGTCCACTCCCCATTGTCACTATGGCATATAGATGGCAATCACAAGTTAATTCAGTAAGTATTGTCTATAAAGATTTAAATGCTGATTTTGTTATTACTACTAATCTTGTGGACACAACTTTACCTAAATAATGTCTTAATTTTGTACTGCATATATGGAGAATAGTGGTTCACGGAGCAATTGACTGATACAGCAGAAAGATAATGTACCTAAAAGCCAGCTCCAATAACAAAGCTGCTACAGTGTTAAACTGCTTTATTGAAGCAGTGAATCAGTATGGTTTTCCATCTCGTGTTTGCAGTGACTCGAGAATATTGATGTTGCACGATTTACGCTTGAACATCCCCTACGTGGACCAGGTGGGATACTGTCCTGTTTTTGTTTTTTTTTTTTTAAACTGTTGTTTGCTCATCATTTGATGTACATATGTACCTATACATATTACATCACCACTTTATCACTTTACTGGATGAAAGTCCTCAGCAAATGAGAAAACTGTAGTATTTTGCTTGCTTTTTCATACACATGTATATTTCAAAAGATTAATGTAAATGTCACGCTGGGCCAGGGAAGGAGACACGGATCCAGGAATGCGAGAAAAAGCGGGTTTTAATGAGATCAATGGGTGACGATGGTTCGGGAAGGGAATCCTCGCTTCCGCGTAGGAGAGCGAAGCGGCGGGGAAAAGCCAGGGCTCGCCGGGGTAAGGAGTCAGGCAACCAGCGGTGAAATCGGCAGGCAGGAGTCATGGTCGTGGTCCGGAAGAGGGGTTCGATAGCCAGGAGATCAGTCCGACGATGAGGCACAGGACAGGAGGACGAGAGGGAAGGAGGACAGAGGATGCCGGACTCAGCAGGGCAGGGGAGCTAGGAGCGGGAACTGGACTGCGGGAGGAAGGGACAAAAGGTAAGGGTCTGACCACGGAGAGAAAGGTAGGGTTTGCGAAGACGATAGACAGAAAAACGCTTGGTATGGCACGGTAACATTGTCTCAATACTTCGCACCGGCCGCTAGTATGACTCTCCTATATAAGGAGGTCGAATCAGGATCACATGACTAGTAACAGAGCCCCCCCCGTGACGGCCACCTCCTGGAGGCCCCCGTCGCTTGCATGGTCGACCGCGAGGGCGGGGAGCCGGCTTCTGGGGATGGAGTCGAAGGAAGTCGTCCTTTACGGCCTGGTTGGTGACTTCTGTGGCCGGAACCCAACTCCTTTCATCGGGTCCAGCACCCTCCCAATCGACCAGATACTGCAGCTTCCCCTGCCGGCGCCTGGAATCCAGCGCGCTCCTCACAGTGTCGGAGGACGAGTCGGCTGGTACGGGGGGAGGTATTTCCTCCGGCGGGTTCGTAGGGTGGTGACAACTGTACCTAACTGGCTTCAGGAGGGAGACATGGAAGGTGGGAGAGATTCTATACACTCTGGGCAATTGTAATTTCACAGTCACAAGTCCCACCCGTTGTAGTATGCGAAACGGCCCAATAAAGCGGGATGTAAGCTTACGGCACCCTGGTATTCTGAGGTTCTTGGTGGACAACCACACCTGTTGCCCCACTTGATATGGGAACCCCAGGTGGCGGTGTTTGTCGGCTTGAGTCTTGTATCGTCCCACTTGGCGACGTAAAGCGTGTTGAACATCCTTCCATACCCGTTGGCTCTCCTGGAACCAGGCTTCCACCTTAGGGACATTACTAGGTGGGGCATCCCACGGGAACAGGGGAGGCTGGAAACCTAGGACGCACTGGAAGGGAGTGAGGTTAGTAATCGGACTCACCCTGGAATTGATCGCATACTCCGTCCACACCAGCTGATCAGACCACTTGGTGGGATCGGAGCGAACTAGGAGTTGCAGAGCCTGCGACACCTCGCGGTTGGTCCGCTCGGCGAGTCCGTTAAACTGGGGGTGGTAAGCGGAGGTTAGACTGAGTGTGACGTTGAGCTTTTTACAGAATTTGCGGAACACTCGGGAAGCGAACTGAGGGCCCAGATCAGAGACAATGTCTTCAGGGATGCCAGTGAAACGGAAGAGCTCGTGGACTAACACGTCAGAGAGCTCTAGGGCTGATGGCAACTTAGGGAGCGCTACCAGGCGACACATCTTCGAGAAACGATCCACAATGGTAAGGACCACAGTTTTTCCCGAGGAATGGGGCAAATCAGTGATAAAGTTCATGGCAATGTGGGACCAGGGTCGGGCCGGTACCGGTAATGGTTGGAGGGTCGAGGATTTACATCGAGCGCACTCGGGGCAGCTCTCCATGAATTCTTGTACCTCTCTCCTCCAGTTTGGCCACCAGTATCGGCGAGACACCAGGCGTTGTGTCGGGGCGATCCCTGGGTGGTTAGTCCCTGGCTGGGCATGTATCCAATGCAGAAGGGGCGCTCGCAGAGATCGAAACACGTACCAGTGATTAGGGGGACACCCGGCTGGACGAGCCCGATTCTCGTTGTTCGAGCGAATGGTGTCCTCCAAACCCCAGGTTATGGACAAGATGAAACACTGGAGACTAAGGATCGGCAGGGCACGGTCATCACTTTCCGGTGGATCGAACTGCCGAGATAGGGCGTCCGCCTTCTGATTCTTCTTCCCTGGAACGTCTACCTCCACTTCAAACGGGAGTTCCGGCCAGGGCTGAGTGAGCACCGGTGCAGTGCAGAACGCCTCCTTCAGGAGGGCAAAGGCACGTTCTTCTGTTGGTGTCCAGGCAAGCTTGGTGGGTTTTCCCCGGGTGAGGGAAGTAAGAGGGGCTGCCTTCTGACTAAAGTTCCGGATAAAGCAGCGATAGAAGTTAGCGAACCCTAAGAAGCGCTGCAGTTCCTTCAATGTACGAGGAAGGGGCCACTCTTGGATGGCGGTTATTTTCTGGCAGTCCATTGCGACTTCCTCCGGCTGGATGACATTCCCCAAGAACTTAACCGTTGTTTGGTGAAACTCGCATTTCTCACCTTTGGCATATAGCTGGTGTTCTCTGAGTCTCTGGAGAACCTGCCGTACATGCTGTACATGCACCTGCTTGGAAGGGGAATAGATTAGGATGTCGTCAATGTATACCACCACGAACTTATCGACCATGTCATAAAACACCCGATTCATGAAGGATTGAAAGATGGACGGGCTGTTAGCTAATCCGTAGGGCATCATGCGATATTCATACTGCCCCCTACTGGTGATAAAGGAGGTTTTCCACTCGTCTCCTTCCTTTATTCTAACCAGGTTGTATGCACAGCGCAGGTCCAGTTTGGTGAAAATGACTGCTTCTCACAGCTGTTCTAAGGCGGAGGGGATCAGGAGAAGTGGTTCTCTCCTCTTGACGGTGATGGAATTCAGGGCACGGTAGTCCACCACTGGACGGAGACCTCCATCTTTCTTCTTGATGAAGAAGAACCCCACCGTAACCGGTGAAGTGGAGGGTTGGATGATACCCTGGTGCAATCTCTCGTGGATGTAGGTGTCCAGCGAATCCTGTTCCTGCAGAGAGATGGGATACAATCTGCCTCTAGGCAGACGAGCCCCCTCCAGTAAGTCAATAGAGTAATCGCACACTCGATGGGGAGGAAGGCTGAAAGCTCTCTGCTTGCTGAACACATCCCTGTAATCCCGGTACTCCGCAGGAATGTGGTCCAAGTTCTCGGGTTCCGGACTTTCCACACCAGTGGCTTTACAGGGGATAGACATGCAGTCACGAAGACAACTGTTCGACCAGGCAGCAAGTTCCCCATGGCGCCAGTCTAACCGGGGGTTATGCTTCCTCAACCATGGAAGTCCCAGGATCAACGGATCCTTAGCCTGGTTTAATACATACACCTCCATCGTCTCTGTGCATGTCACACCTGCATGTCAAAAGGACCCGCACGATTCTCAATGTTACCCTTTAACATTCGTTCCCCAGTGACTCCGTGCACCGTCAGGGGGCAGGCTAGCTTTCTAAAGGGGATGTGTAAGCGGCGAGCCAGGGACATGTCCATAAAATTCCCAGCGGCCCCACTGTCAAGGAGAGCTTGTACCCGACAGCTAATCCCCCTCCCTTTAACGAGAACAGGAATGGTGAGTCCGGTCACAGAGAAGACAGTATCACCTACCGGTAGCATTCGTTCTTCACGCTGCGGTCGAACGGGACAGGTATTGAGGGCATGCCCTGCCCCCCCGCAGTACAAACACAACCCCCCTTGGGTCCTTCTCCGGCGTTCAGCAGAGGTGAGGGGGGTTCGGCCGATCTGCATGGGTTCTGTCGAGTCGAGCCTTGGAGGGTCCATCACTCGCTCGGGGTCGGTGGTGCGTCTCCGGCGCCGTCTGTCTCGCACGGTGTTATCCAGTCGGATCGCCTGGCGTACGAGCTCTTCAAAGGAGGGAGCCTCACCCCGGGCGGAAAGCTCATCTTGTAGATCGGGGTTGAGGGCTCGCAAGAAGATGACTTGGAGGCAATTGTCGGGCCATCACAACGCCGCCGCGATGGTTCGGAACTCCAACGAGAATTCCACTGCAGAGCGATTGCCCTGGCAACAGTCCAGCAAACGCCATCCGGGGCTTCTTCCCACTGCCGGATGGTCGAACACCTCCATCAGAGCCCGTTGGAACTCCTGTCCCGAATGCAGTAACGGGCTGTTGTCCGCCCACAGCGCATTCGCCCAGTCGCAAGCTCTGCCAGTTAACAGGGAGATGGTGAAGTGGACCTCCGCGTCAGCGGCTCGAAACATCTCAGGATGTTCCTCCACGTATATCCCGACTTGCATCAGAAAGCCCCTGCACTGGTTGGGATTGCCATCATAGCATTCAGGCAATGCAATGGGCAAGGGGGCGGAGGAGCGGGTCGGGGAAGCCGGAAGTGGAACCTGGGCTGCTTGAGCGCCGAGGAGCTGTTCCACGCGGTGATCCGGCTTTCGCGGTTTCTCGCTGGATCCATCTTGTTACGGCAAAGTATTCTGTCACGCTGGGCCAGGGAAGGAGACACGGATCCAGGAATGGAATGTGGTTTACTCTGTTAGGGTCTTCATTGTCTGAGTTACTCCAAACATCAGGGCAAATTAGATCAACATAGTCCTTGCCAATAAACATTTTCCCAGGTATTATTCAAGTACATTTACACATCATTAACAATATTGCAATCCATTACTAATGTTCAATTTTAAAAAGCAACTTTTGACAGTTGTCATAATGTTTTAGGATCATACTTGTACGTTGGCATAGCTGGTTCACCAAGGACCACAGTGGATGTGGACGCTGGGATTAGTGACTGAGACGGGCACCCACTGGGACCTGCCACTGGTTCATTCACTGTTTCTAAAACTATCACGTCCTCTGCTGGTGAAGAGAGGACTTCCAAGGTGAAACTGCTCACAGGCTGTGTCCTTTGGAAATTTAGGAAATGGTTAGATAATTACTGCGCCACAGACTTGCACTCACAAATATAACTTACTAAAATAATGGGAACACTGCATAAACAGAAAATATAATGAATCCAGAATATAAGAAAAACTATACATTTACATTACATATTACACATTTTCAGAATGAGTTACAACGGATATCACACCAAGAATGTGTAAGCTAGATGGATTATTTAAAATGTATACCAAAAAATGGTTAAAGAAGATGCTTATATTAGTGATGACCTAAGGAGGCTTCTAGCAAAACTAGCCTTTAAGGTATTCCGATTATTCTGTATTTGGTATTTTACC
>JAODKE010004076.1:0-11650 GCA_026779605.1 Mormyrus hasselquistii
ACAGGCCTTTTCCCTCTCACTCTTGCTTTGCCATTGATCTTTAGGGTCAGTACAAGTTCATGTGTCCGGCTCTGAAGAATGTGTATTGTTAAAACATAATTTCTGTATTTACATACCATCTGAGTGTTGAGTGTGCATATAGTAATTAATTAGCTACTGAGGTCAAAATACTCATCCTGTCTAAGTTTGTGTATGTTGAGCAGGTTATAGGAATGTTTTAGTTTTAATTAATTTGTATAGAAGAGACCAGTGCAGTTTCAGACAACAGTCTTTGTCTATGTTAGCAATGTTAATATATGTATATGTATGTATCTGCGTACTCTAGCTTTTTGATTTATGTTTCTAACTGAATCTAAGCAAAACCTTGATATTACACCGATTATAACTATATGTCCCTCACTATACTTATGCCTAAATCACACTAACTACTAACCTGTTTCACTAATGCAATTGGATTTCAAATAATAATAAACACCAAACTACTCGCCCAAACCAACAATGCCACAAACACGAAACGCGCACTGATTTTTCTCTGATTTTTTATAGGTGTTTCTTTTCCCATGAACAATGACACGGCGGTCACGTGACTGATGTTTCGAAATATTTCATAAACTCCATATCGAGACCGGAGGTTCTGTACGTCTTCGGAACGGATCGAAGCTGGGTGTCGAAATTGCCATTTCTACCTTTTATTTTTGTGGTGTTCCTCATGTTTTCAGTTTGTTAATAAAGCCCCTGTTTTTCGTACAAGCCGCAAGTGGGTCGTCCACCTCCGTTCCCCACCTGCATGAAGCCACGCCTGTGCACCAAATCCGCAGGGATCCGTGACACAAGGGTCTTGAACTGCTGCAGATGTGCTCCACGACGATTCTGCCAGCAGTGCAGAACGTGCAGTGCCCCTCCACACGTGCCTGTCCAACCTGTGGCCTACTGATGGAGCATGACAAGAGTGGCTGCAAGACCATAATCTGCTCGAGGTATCAGAAGGAGAAAATGACATTTAGATGGTAGTCTGCTGGATGCATAAAGCAAAAGAAGTGATCATCCGCTTATAGTGACCAATTTCACTCACACAGAAGTGATCATCCGCTTATAGTGACCAATTTCACTCAGAAGTGATCATCCGCTTATAGTGACCAATTTCACTCACACAGAAGTGATCACTAAAAGTGGTTTCTGTCGTAACAACAATATAGTTTCTTGAGGGAGCCATCTCATCACATCATAACCTACCATATTTCCTTTTTCCTGAAAAAGGCTGGGAAAGGGCCAGTCTGTCTCAAATCTTTCTTGCCATTAATTTAAGTGCATAGTGCATGTTGTGAGGGTGACTATAAGCATGCGTGTGACTCATAATGAAAGTGGAGTGTCGAGGGTATAGTTTGGGATTTGACCATATATGTGAGATTTTCAGTCAAAGGGGGGGGCTTTGATGTTCCTGGGGGACCTGGGCCCTGGGGCAACTGCCCCTCTTGCTGATGTAATTAGTAGCTATGCTTTTGGGAAACGTACCTGTCATGATCCGCTCCGTCCGATCCTCCCGTGTGCCACGCCCCCTCATTCCCCACGTGTATTTCCCCGATTGTGTTCACCTGTGTCCTGTTAATCCCCGGTTAGCTGGGTATATGAGTCCACGTCTCCCCTAGTCTGTCGGTCATTGTCAAAGTGTCATGGGGATTCGTGCCTGTCTGCTGTGTCTTCCGACATTAAACCCCGTTTCCCGTCCGTCTGGCTCGCCTTGCCTCCTTGCTCGCTCGCCTGCCCACCGCACCATGACAGTACCGCCATTCGGTTTTTTTTTTTTTTTTTTTTTTTTTTTTTTTTTAAATTTGCATCTCAACTTCATTCAAAAACTTTCCATTTTTAACATGTAAGTTGCATCATTTATTCTTAGTTCAAAAATTAATATTTTACATGAAATATGTTATTCTCAACAAATACAAGGCATACTATTTTAAGCTTTTTTTGTATTTTGAAAAATATCATGTTAATTAAAACGATTGTTTTATAGTCTTATTCTTGAAAAAAGTCTCAAAAGGTAGTGAAAAATGCTAAAAGAACAAATTTGCATTTTTTTTTCTTTTAAAGATAATATTATGCAGTGACCATCAAAATTAGAATCCAAGTGATATTTAGTAATTTACAAAATGACTATCTACAAATTGAACAGATGTACTTTTATGGTATTTCCTCAGTGAAAACTCTCTCACATAACAAAATAAACTGTTGCAGCTCCTCAGTCATTGTAAACAGAACCTAGATATGTGCGCTTGTTTATGGGAGTTTTCATGTGTTTTCTTGACCCAGTAACTGCAGGATGATCGTATACTGACTATCATATGCCAAACACTATTTGAAAATGGGTGGGCAATCAGAACTGCTTTGGGAATCAGGTATCATCCGCACTAATACAACCGTGGCCAAAAGTTTTGAGAATGACTCATATTAAGTCTGCCTCGATTTTTTATGATGGCAATTTGCATATGCTCCAGAATGATCAGATGTATCACAATTAAGTGCAAAGTCCCTCTTTGGCATGAAAATGAACTCCCAAAAAACTAATTTCCACTGCATTTCAGCCACAAAAGGACTTGCTGACATCATTTCAATGATTCTCTCATTAACACAGGTGAGAGATGTTGTGAATCAATGAAGGGCGAACGAGCAAGGCGTCGCGAAGCAGAGTCCGGGAGCCATAAATCCAAGGCAAAGGGATTTATTTAGGACAGACAGGGCACAGACGTCTACAAACATCAATGACAGCTCTACTGATACAGACTCAGACGCGGACTATATACACAGGACAGGTGGAACTTAATAGGTAACAGGTGAGTACGATTGGGAAGTAACACAAGGTAAAAAGGGGGGCGTGGCATACAAGAGGATCGGACGAGCAGGTCATGACAAGAGTGCTGACAAAAAGGCTGGAGATCACTCTGTCATGCCAGATGAGTTAAAATAGCAGACTGGATGCTTTAAAAGGAGGTTGCTGCTTGAAATCATTGTCCTTCCTCTGTTGACTATGGTCACCTGCAAGGAAACATGAGCAGTCATCATTGCGTTGCACAAAAATGGTCTTCATGGGCAAGGATATTGCTGCTAGTAAAATTGCCTCTAAATCAACCGTGAACTTCAAGGAGAGATGTTATATTGTTGTGAAGAAAGCTTCAGGGCACCTAAGAAAGTGCAACAAGCACCAGGACCATCTCCTAAGGTTCATTCACCTGTGCAGAGCTTGCTCAGGAATGGCAGCAGGGAGGTGCGAGTGCATCTGTATGCGCAGTGAGGCAAAGACTTTTGGAGGATGGCCTGGTGTCAAAAAAGAGGCAAGGAAGCCTCTTCTCTCCAAGAAAAACATCAAGGACAGACTGATATTCTGCAAAAGGTACAGGGATTGGACTGCGGTAAAGTCATTTTCTGTGATGAATCCCCTGAATTGTTTGGGGCATCTGGAAGAAAGATTGGCTGGAGAAGAACCGGTGAGAGCTACCATCAGTCCTGTGTGATGCCAACAGTAAAGCATCCTGAGACCATTCATGTGTGGGGTTGCTTCTCAGCCAAGGGAGTGGGCTCACACAGCCATGAATAAAGAATGGTACCAAAACATCTTCTGAGAGTAACTTCTCCCAACCATCCAAGAACAGTTTTGTGATGAACGATGTCTTTTTCAGCATGATGGAGCCCCATGCCATAAGGCAAAAGTGATAACTAAGAGGCTCTGGGAACAAAACATCGACATTTTGGGACCGTGGCCTGTCCCGTCCCAATTGTGATGTTCCTCCTGTGTGCCATGCCCCCTCGTTTACCTCATGTCAAATCCTACTGGTCACCAGTTGTATCTAGTTTTGTCTAATAGATTCTATGTATTTAAATGCTTTCTTGAGTCTTTCCCGAGTCCAGTCGTTAACGCCATTACTTTGCTAGTTCTCTGTGTTCCTGCTTACCTCTCTAAAAAATCCCGTGTTTTACCCCTACCTGTGCCTATTTCCCTGCCCTGCACCTCCGATACATGACAGAATGACCAGACTCGGGAAAAGATGCCTCGCCTCACAGAGGATAACTTCTCACAGTTGGTGGACGAGATAATCTACTGGTTCTGACAGCCCGAGGAAGGAAAACCCAGCTACCAGCGCCCTTTTGATCCGGCCAAGATTCCCTTCCAAAGATTCACACCTCGCGGGGTGACTGATTGATGCTAAGGATACGCTCTTTGATGAATACCTGTTAAAAGATAAAAATATATATATAAGAATCAGTGTAAATCAGCCTTAGTTGTAACCTATGTGGGGGCAATAAAAACTAAATCTGAAGATCTGCACAAATGGTTCATGACTCCATAACATAATTTAGCATCACAAACAGGATCTGAGAAGAGAACCAGAGAGGTGACCCCCAGCAGAGGAACCAGGAGACACCTGTTGGCACCAAAGTAGGCACCCAAAGGATGGGGAAGAAAAAAATATTATTGCATTAAAAGCAGGGTAATAGAATCGGGAAACGGGAGGGTGAGGATGTCTCGGGAGAACTGCCAGGCAGGACCTCCCACTAAAGGTTCCCACCAATCAAAAAACAGAGGGCAGGCGATAGCACCTTGTGTAGAATTCAGTGGGCCCAGTGTGTGTGTGTATGGTGTGAGAGAAAATCCCGGAAGGATGCGTCACATGTGAATTTTGCCACAGAGATAATGCCCTAAAAGGGGGGACAGTTTAATCTGAGGGTTTGGGATATTGTCTCTAGGCAGAGGCCTTGGAGGGTTGATAGTGATTTAAAGGTCATGCTCGGAGAGAGGGAACTGTCTAAGCTGAAGGTTTTAGTGCTGTTGATGTGAGGCCTGCATTACAATTGCATTGCATTACCCTATAGAGAGTGGGGTCTGTTTGTTTTGAAGTTGTGAAGCAAAGGTAATGTTAAACTAAAAAGAGGCCAGAAAGAACCCGTGTAGTAAAAGTGAATTAGATGTACTGCCCTAGAGAGAGGGAGTATGTTTGCTTTTGTGAAACAGAGTCATTGTTGAAGTAGATAGGGCCAGAGGTGGCCTGCATAGTAAATGTTGAATATATTGTGTTAAGAGAAGAGAGTCCACTAGATCGGACTGATTGCATTAGAAGACATACTCTGGGAGGAAAAGAACCCAGATAATATTTTGTTTAATAAAGAAATATTATGAGTAAGTAGAGAGAATGGTCATATACACAGTTTAGGGCTGAGACTGAGGATTCAGGTATCAGTCCATAGGACCCCCATGTTGACATCACAAGGAATCCCAGTCTGCCTAAGCCAGGGGTAGCCAATCTTATCCGCAAAGGGCCAGTGTGCATGCAAGTTTTTGGGATAACCTGTAGGTCAGCTGTTCAAACCCAGGTGTGAGGACTCTTCAGCCAATCAGTCCTTTAATTAGTAACCTAATTAGGGAGTTGCAGCGAAAACCCGCAAACACCGGCCCTTTGCGGATACGATTGGCCACTCCTGGCTTAAGCGGTTTGATTACAGAGTTCTGTCTGCGGTTACCCTTGCTGATGTTCTTTGTTTTTTGTTTCCTTGTCCCAGCTGAAATATAGTTTGTCTAATTATGTTGTCTATTTCTGCCTGTCAGATACACTGGACAGACACAAGACTTTCCAGGTGTACCTGAGTACCTCCTGTTTCCCTGTTCTGCCCGCCTGTCTTCTGTTTTCGCGTTTAGACCACGAGAATCATTCAGCCCTTCCTAGCTGACTATGAAGATCACCAAAGTCCCATCTGCTTACTGATCACCGTTTACGTCTTACCCCGATGACCAACACTCATCGCCCAACGTCGGCTTGGGTTATGATTCAGATCCTGTTTTTGGTTTTTCTGGCTTGGAATTGTACTGTTGACTACAAGTTTGAATTATCCCTGATTAAAACCTGCCCACCATACCTGACTCCATGCAAGTGTCCTCCTTTCCTGTACATCTTCCCTCACAAGAGGAAGAGTATATACACTTAACAGAGAAGTTGAGTTTTAAGGTGTATGAAACAAATATTTGTTCCAGTAGCAAAACAAATGTGCAAGGAGTCTAAATTAGTACAAGGCGAATTGATAGAGTGGCTGAAGGAAGCTTTTGCAAGCTTTAATGCGGAAAGATTAATCATTGTAGAAATGGGGGCTGGTGAATGTAAGATTTGCACAAACCTTAAAGCAACAGTGAGGTGTTATGACTGGAGAGTACAGTGTAGGAGCAAAGTACGCGAGGGAAGAAGCGGATCATTGGTGGAACTTTTTGATGGACTGAAGATCTGAGGAGTCGTTGATAGATGTTAATATAGGTGCCTGAAAGAAGAGAAAATAAGATAAAGGTATTGAAGGAGACTAAGGGTATTATGACACGTTTCAGAGAGAGAGCAAGAGTATGTAAACACGGAGAGGTGAAAAGTTAGGTTTAGCCCAGGAGAAAAGATTTGGGTTTTGTGGCCCTATCTAGAATTAATGAATTTGTCAGAGCCAGTGGAGGAGTGACCGTACATGCAGTGGGCTGATACTCTACAGTATATTGCCAAAAGGATTGGGACACCTGCCTTTACACGGACATGAATTTTAATAACATCCCACTCTTAATACAAAGGCTGTAATATAGAGTTCATCCAGCTAAAACAGCTTCAATTCTTCGGGGAAGGCCATGCAGAAGGTTTAGAAGTGTGTTTTGACCATTCTTCCAGGAGAGCATTTGTGAGGTCAGGCACTGATGTTGTCTGGCTCACAGTCTCTGCTCTAATTCATCCCAAAGGTGTTCTATCGGGTTTCGGTCAGTGGTCTGTGTAGGCCAGTGTTGTTCCTCCACACCAGACTTGCTCATCCATGTCCTTATGGACCTTGCTTTGTGCACTGGTGCGCAGTCATGTTGGAGCAGGAAGGGGCCATCCCCAAACTGTTCCCACAAAGTTGGGAGCATGAAGTTGTCCAAAATGGCTTCAGATGTCATAGCATTAAGAGTTCCTTTCACTGGAACTAAGGAGCCAAGGCAAAGCCCTGAAAAACAACCCCACACCATAATCCCCCCTCCACCAAACTTTACACTTAAGCACAATTCAGTCAGGCAAGTACCGTTCTCCTGCCAACCACCAAAGCCAGACTCATCCTTCAGATTGCCAGACAGAGAAGCATGATCACAGGGCACACTCACACAAGCACACCTATGGGCAATTTAGTAACTCCAATTAATCTCAACATGTCTTTGGACTGTGGGGGGGGAGACCGGAGGAAACCCCATGACGACACGGGGTCCCAGGTCCCAGAGGTGCGAGGCAACAGTGCTAACCAGTGTACCACCACGTCGCACTGGAACATCTCCTGAAGTTTTATTATGAGGAATTAACCGGGCTAGAACTGCAGCTTATTTCACAAAGTAGAATTTCTTGCTTAGCCAGATGACTTCTTAACATTTTTAACACCTGTTATCATGTGTTGTTTGTACTCACTGATGCACCTTTTTAGAAAAGCTTGTGACTTCTCCTCACTGTAAATTTGTAAGTGTAACAGGCACAGATTTAGACTGCTCAGGTTGGAGGGGCAGCTAGAAATTTTATATGGGCAGCATTTCACACAATGGACCGTACCACAGTGCTGTAGCAGCTGGTGACCAGAGAAATTGACGAGGCATATAGACATTTTCATGTTTTATTTTTGAACTATTCATGAACTCTACATCATGCTCTCATGGTTATCTCTCTATTCAGAAAAGGCAAATTATTATTATTATAATTATTATTACTATCCACCATATAAGCCTGATTAAGGTAGGGTTGGAATGAAAACATTCTGGCAGGTGGGGCGTCAGAAACAGGACTGAGAACCATTGAGTTAACTAAACCCCTACTGTCACACCCAGTGGAGTGGGAAAGTTCAACCAGACTTGCCCTTGCGAACTTTGCAAAGTATTGCTGAGTCCTAGACGATACATTCCAGCCTGCCACTCACTCTGTCTTTCGGTTTGCCTCGTCTTCTCTTGATTTCTCGCTCTCCTGCTCTCATTCTGCCTGCAACCCTGTTCTGCGCCGCTTTCCTGCTCCTCTTCACTTGTCTACTTGTAGGATTGACTCCCCTGGCTACCTAGTATTCAGTAACTGTTCTCCAGACAACGCCCTCTGCCTTTCGATTCCATCTCTGGTTCCATCTCCCTGAATCAATCGGGTCTCCTGTCATCTCAGTCCTCTGTCTGACAGAATTTCGCCATACGAAGATGGACCCCTGGGGGACACGGCAGCAGTTCTATCCCCGGTATACTTCTAGCCTGACTGATGCAATGCAAATGAGTAAGTACAATGGCAATTATAACTGATGTCACTTCTTAATGCAATGCCTGCTTTACATAGACATGACCTACGTCAATTTCTCCCTAGTGCACTTCCAGTTGTCCGTTACGTCGACTCGTCACACGATCACGACTGCCCGGTTCCCCACCGCGAGAGAGCAGTGTTCCACCCAGGAACTCTGCCCCTCCAGCAGACCTGAATGGCATACCCTGCAGAATCGTCCCGCCGGAGCTCCCAGACGGGCAAACTCCTTCATGGTAAGACCGCTGATCTTTTTGGGTATGACAGAAAGCAAGTAATACTTCCCCTTATTTCATCCTACAGTAATCGGAATGTTGTCGTGCGACCTCATATTCCGTATTCAGTATTCCGGCTAATATCTTTTAATAGAAGCAAAATATGCAGTTTTTAACGACAGAATCGTGATGCCTAATACACAGAGAAGATGCACACCAATTTTTATTAGCTAAGAAAATGCATCATTTCGGCTGTAATGAGATATTGGTATAGCATTTTGGGTTCATGGTAACTGTTAAACACCCTTTTCCAGATGCTTGAATGTATGCATGTGCCCTTATAATATGAAACGGGACAGTATCAGAATGGGCTAATAACTTTAAAACTAAATTAGATGGACACATTTAGTATAGTGTGCTTTGATCAGTGGACTACTGGACAGAATACACAGCCTTGGGTTTTCAAGTTCTTTGTGTCCAATAATTATTATTATATTGAATACAAATACGCAATGGGGCAATACAGACAACACAGACAATACACTACTGGGTTAATAGCTGTAAAACCAAATGAGACAGACATGTTCTACAAATTATGCATTTATCAGTGGACTGGTGGACAATGCACACCCCTTGCGTTTTTAGGATATCGTTGTCTCTAATAGTTATACATTACAGTGGTACCACAGAACTCGAACTTAATCTGTTCAGAATTCCGGATCGAATCCTAAAAATCTCGAGTTATAATTGAATTTTCCAAATAAGAAATAATGGAAATAATTGAAAACCTATTAATTGGTCCCAAAAAAATTACACCTACTGTAAATGTGTTTATTTTAGCATTTAAACAAAAAATGTACAGGATCAAACAAGAAAAGCATATACTGTACTAAACACATCTAAGCGCATTTATCGTGTCATCAGCTGTTTCTGCTTCTTATCATTAGTTCTCTGTATTTCGTCCGCGTTTCAGTTTGTTTCCCCAGTCCGGTCCTTCTGCGTTTTGCCTGCCTTACCTGTAATTAAACCCCGTATTCCCCGATATCCTGACGTCTGCGCCTTTGTCCCCGTTCCGTCTCGGCACGACTATATTATTATAATTAATGTATTAATGGTTTATTATTAATATTAAAATAATGAATAAGAAATCTTTATTTTTAAATGAATATTATATCATAATAATTGCTGTCACTGTCTATCATTGTCTAAATGTATTTTTACTGTCTAAATATAAGTATTCAGCTAGTGTAAACACGCACGATGCTATCACAGCTAATGCGAAGCTGAGACTGAAGCGTTTCCATTTTTTTCAGCTGAGAGACGTGCCGCGCGACTCATTTCCCCGTGCGTGCAAGTTATCTTAGATCGGCGTTTGACTTATGAGATCTGGATCGAGCTCTAGGTATTTTTTCCCCCAGACTGGTTGGTTCGACTTTTAAGAAATTCGAGTTCTATTGAGTTTGAGAACTGAGGTACCACTGTACATTGAAACTATTTGATTCGCAATGGGGCAATGGATGCTTTATAGGACATGTTTGTGTCATTTGGATATAGAGCTATTAAGCAAATTCAGGCATTGCCCCATGTGATATGACATTATATGTGCATTATCACAAAATAATTAAAGACTGGCTGAGTCATTTGGTTTTAGAGCTGATTCACACCCATTGCTGTCTGCTCAACCCTGGTCACACATAGCTTGGGATCTTCTTACTGACCTCCTGCCTTCTCAGGGCAATACTGTCATTCTGACCGTCATAGTCACATTCTTAAAAACGCCAACTGTTCCCATTCCAAAGCTGCCTATCTTTAGTGAACTTGAAGATCAACTGGTTTCATGGGTCTTCCGATACTGTGGTATTCCTGAAAACAGTTTCGGATCGGGGACCCCAATTTGTCTCATGGGTGTTCAAAGCCTTCTGTACTAAACTGAATATCTCTATAAGTCTGCCTTAAAGCCACCACCCCCGGTCCCACGGCAAGGGGGAGTGGGCCAAGCAGGAGGTTTCCAAACACCGACTCGTGTGTCAAGACTGCCCCGCAGAATCGACCCGTCTCCCATGGACAGAATACGCCAGATATACCACAGGTAACCTGGTCACACAATTGTAGCTTTTTGAGTGTGTTGGGCTTTCAGCTGCACTGTTTCCTTTGGAATGAGCCAGCCAGTGAT
The DNA here is from genome assembly GCA_026779605.1 of Mormyrus hasselquistii. NCBI lineage: Eukaryota > Metazoa > Chordata > Actinopteri > Osteoglossiformes > Mormyridae > Mormyrus > Mormyrus hasselquistii. Next base: position 10,683 of record JAODKE010004076.1, read on the forward strand.
GTCCCGGTTGTGGAAAGGTAGTACAGAGAGTGGAAGGCAGTCTGGGCTACTAACACCAACAACTGGGACTTCATGCAACATGCCGATCGGAGGCACGACGCCTCCACCTACCTGGCCACAGCAACATGTTTTCCAAGCATGTTGTTTTCCACTCACACCCTGCGATTGTCCACCTGTTATAAGCTGGCCCATCGGTACATTGGACCATTCCGGGTAGTTTATACAGGGGGTCCGGAGTCCTGTCCATGACACCTGCCAAGTGTGTATCATGTGTCCCCCACTTTCCTTTCATCTCTGCTAAAACCTGTCAGGTACAACACGGTCCATTCATGTCCCGATGGTGGTGGTGCAGCTGCAGCAGCCTTAAAGAATGGGGACGGGATGTTCACAGTCCAGACTTTCCTCGACTCCCAGAGGTGTCAGACTTATGGCCCCAAGGAACATTCCCAGCCAGAGATCCCAGACTAGGTTGCCGTCTGTCATTAAGACAGTCCCTCAAAGCCTCATCCCATACCCTGTTCCACCTCCAGGAGGTGACTGCATGATGGCGGGGGGGGGTTGGTACTGTCATACCATTTTATAACTGGATGTGCCCTTGTGCCAGTTGTGAAGTGTTTCCTAGATGAAGCATATCAAGCGTGTTCCTCACCTGGTCTTTCGGTTTGCCTTGCCTGTGCCTGTCTTGCCTGCTCATGACAACAGCCGATTTTTTTCCTATTGATTCCATGTCTGGTTACCCATCTTCCAGATCAGGCCAAAATTTGGAAGTATCAGTGCGTGACGACGGTATGCAAAAGCCATAACAGATGACAGAGACTTTGTGCTTTTCCACAGTCCGGAGGTGCATCGTGATACCGCATCTAACAGCGACAAAATGACGACCCAGCAGGGGCTGAAGCGATATAATCCGAGAGACAGGACCTTAAAGATTGTGAATAGGAGGGATGACATCAGTAAGCATGATAATG
>JAODKE010004077.1:0-11633 GCA_026779605.1 Mormyrus hasselquistii
TTTCAGTTACCAGCATTTATATCAAAATATGGATCCCATGTCTGCAAAACTAACATTTTAAATGAAATATTGATAGCGAATCGATATCGAGTCGAATCGAAACCATAAAAATAAGAATCGAATCACCGAATTGGTCACAATACCCAAGCTTAATCAATGAGGGACACTTTCCGGGCAGAGCAGCTGACCAACAATAATGGAAATCGCAAGGTTTCATACTATAAATCTACACATTTACACAGTGTAAAAGGACAAGTGGCCAGTGCACACACGCACACCAACAACCGTGTCTCATAGCAACGTCTGCCATGCTTAAAGTAGTCTATTATTGGCCGACGAGACTGGAGCTGCCCCTGAAGGGACAAATCAAAATCACCCATTTTTCGGGATGTCCCGGACAATTCGTGACGGTTGGCAACACTAGCTCCACGTAGTACTTAGCTAGATGGCAGCGGCGTGACTCCCCAATCACAGCCTTTGGCCAGTCCAGTGTTTCTGTTTTAGTGATTTAAACATTCTGATATCCAGATAAGTGATATACCTCCCACATAATAGAAGCCGCATGACTCTAATCCGGCGATACAGGAACAGCCGACTGTCTCCACTACTCCGCTTTCCTTTAGCATTACCCATGCTAACTGTTTAGCTTGATTAACGCTCTGGCTCGGTTCTACAGCTGCTTTAAGGAAAATAAAGTCGCCTTGCTTGTTGAGCTGTACTTTATCAATTTTGTTCCTGTGCGGTTAATTATATGCCTCGGTGCTCTTGTAATTACGCAATTCCTCGCCATCAACGCCTTCGGAAAATACGAGGTAATCAATAATGTCGATGTAGCTAACATCGGGCCATAGTTTCACGTCATCTACCCAGTCCGTGAGAAGTGACGGGTGAGGCACTGCCACTGAACTGTCCTCGCCGCTTTATAAAACATCTCTACTGTGTCTCCACCTCCGATGTGCTGCCATTCACGCCAGATAAAAGAAACTGCAGTGAGAGAAACCTTTATCAACAGTGAACGTGTAACCCCGTAACTGTCAACAACAGCGCAAGCGGAAGTAAAGAACCGTCTTCCGCTATGAATCAGGGGTAATGGCGCGAACTCAGGAATACTGTGGATAGAGACTAAACTTGAAGTCTGAGATGCTTGTTGACTGTCGCTGATATAATGGCAAATGGACTATTTTATCACCAGCTTTGTAATTAGTAATACAATCATTTAAATTTATCATAGTGTGGGAAATTAATAGTTTATTCAGTAAATAGCTGTACGGTAAGGGTTTTGGGGGGGCGGGGGGGTCCCTGGCTGTTCCTCTGCCTTGTTTGCCCTGTGATAGACTGGCATCCAGCATGTACTGTAATTAATACCTGACTGTCAAATCAAATTCATTCAGTACAAATCAAAAACTTTTTCACAATATTTATTGTCACGTGACATAGAACTTTGGTCAGCTGATCGGAGTGAGATTTTCAATTTGAGATGTCAGCACACATATGTAACAGTTCTTACCTTGTAAATAGTCTGCTTTTGTATTTAACCGTGTAAATACACTTTTGACTTAGCTAATTTTAGGTTTATAATGGAATAATATTGATGTGCCGTAAGAATTTCATGCTTAAAAAGCGGAAACTTCAATGAACATGAAATGACCAATAAACGTCTATGTATCAGACATGTTAAATAATACATGCTGTATTTGAAAACTTTTCAGCTTTTCGATTTCAGGAGAGAGCAGCCACTCTGTTAGGAACATTACAGTATTTTGTTTGCGGGTGTTACCTTCACTGCTGCTATTAACACTAATGGTTAATAGCAAACAAAGGGCTGCAACTGCGAACTATGCCCTGCTTAGTCAAAGGCTTTTGATGTTCATTAGCGTGGAAAACGACGGATATAGTGCTAAATCACTACCGAAAAGACTACACAAGCTGCACCGGTTAAAATAGAAGCGCCCCATCAGGTTTTAAATCATAACTTTCTGTTTTGGTTATCGGTCCGGGTCTGTGTGGGACAGCTTCTGGGTCCGGACCGCGGTCTGCCTGTTAGTGACCTCTGAGTTACGCCTATATCTCTGTGCCATGACCTTTGGTGCATGTGTCATACAAACTGATAATACAGTATATTAATTAGAGATACTGTGAGGTTGAAAATGTGAATTCAGTTGATTGTTGTCCCTACAGATGCTGACAGTATGTCCAAAGTGAGACGGGTGACTGTACAGAGTGGAGGATCTGTCACCATCCCATGTTTATATGAAGACAGATATAAAAACCATGTGAAATACTGGTGCAGAGGGCGTGACTGGTGGTCATGTACTCCCATAGTACGGACTGACTCTCCACAGAAGAAGGGTGATGTCAATCAGAGATGACCCTGAGCAGCGAGTCTTTACTGTGACCATTGAACGACAGTGATCTCTACTGGTGTAGTGTGGAAATCAGGGGACATAGGAGATGATAGACACTGGGTTCAACTGTCAATGACTGATGGTACTGTAAGATGTCTATACTGCAGACTGTAGCCTATGAGACACTCCGTATGTAATATGTCATTCAGTCAGAAAGCAGGGACATTTACACAAACGCAGAAGGAAATAATGTTTCAGAAAATATTACATTTCAAAATATTAATCGCCCTGCAAGCCCAGTGGAGATTGAGCGATTACGATACTGGATGGATGGAAAATATTATTTGTAAATATTAATTGTTTGAAAATTCCCTTAAAAAAAAGTAGTATACTTGAAGTTCATGTTATTAAGTATGTTTGAGTATAAGTTTAGCAAGTATTCCACGGACCATGTACTTGTAATGTACTAGAAAGTATAGCAATTTAATACTTAGGACTAAATTGGAACATTTTTCAGTTTATAAAAGTATATGTTAAGTATATTTTATAAGGAGATTTTAATTTTACAAAAGTATACTTTCAAGTATACAAGTACACATCTATATACTAGTGTACTAGGTATATACTTCTAATCCACATTTTAGTTTATTGAAGTACATTTGATGTATACTTTTATAAACTACTAGAATTAAAAAAAGAATTTTTTTGCTATTTTACGTGTTGTTATACTTTACGCATACTTGTAAATGGACCACATTTATATAGTGCTTTTCTACTCATACGAGTACTCAAAGCACTTTACAATACATGCCTCACATTCACACTGGTGGGGGAGGCAGCTAGGCAAGGTGCCAATCTGCACACCAGAAGGAATTTTGGCTTCAGTGTCTTGCTCAAGGACACTTTGATGGGGTCAGGAGGAACTAAGGCTCAAACGTGCAACCCTCTAGTTACCAAATGATAGCACTACCTCTTGTGCCACCATGTTACTTCTTGTTCTTAGTATATTACTTGTAGCATACAGTACTATTTATATGCTGTACTTGAAATATATTTCTTAAAATATTCTTAAATTTAACTCATAATGTATATACACTAGACTGCAATGTATTTACAAAATCACAAGACAGAATGTTGAGAAGTAAAGCATGCTAAAGTACAAGTATACGCTTTAGTATTAAAGTATAAGTTTAAGTATTAATGCACTTAGACTTTTCTTTGTACTTATCAGTATAAGTCAAGTATACTTCACTATACTATTCTTAAGTATATAAAATATAGTATATCAGGGCTCTCAAGTGTTACACATTGAGCGTGACAGTCACTCTTTTCAGTCTTTTGTCACGCACTCCCGCCACACATTGTATTTCTCACGTGGAAAAATAATTTGTAGGCTAATATGCTGCAGCGCCCAATATTTCATAGATCGCGGCACAGTAGCGCCTCACTATGCAACAAGCGCGTCTCCGCTGGAGTCCTAGAGCCTGTCACTTACCAGCCAATTTAAAAAAAGAAAGGACCTACACAATAGACAATCAGAAAATAGTAGTATTGTATCTGGATAAAATGCAACACAACAACCAATGAAAATGCATCCTGTGGAATGTCACTCTTGCCAGTCTTCAAAACTTGCCCTGAGTATATAAAAAGTAAACTTCAAGTATACTGCCTCAGTTTTAGCATAAAGTAAGTATGCTCGTAGTACACTTGAATAAACTACGGGGTTACCACCCGGATATTATGTTGATATGTGTTTGCTAATTTTATGTGTATATAATTTTTAATTAGATTTTGCTGAAGAGCCTTTCGGGTCTACATTTAAAGTAAAGACAGGGGCTGTACAGTAACTGTACGCTATTCGTAGTGTGCCTTTTGGTTACAAAGTGCAATGAAACAAATTAATACATTTCTTCACACGTGGAAAATTTGGCTTTCAGCTGGTTATGCCTGGTGCTGTACAGCTCAGAGACCCTCAGACATCACTGAAATTTGCATTTTGGCAACATTTTGGTGTCACAATAGATTACGACAAAATGAGACTGTGGTTGATAAGATTGTCCGTCAGCTCTGTTAAACCGAACTCGAGTATTTTTCTGCAAACTCATCCAACATGCTAAACTATTTGTGACAACATCATCCGAGTGTGAGGTTAATCTGGCAGGAAATTCAGAGCGGGCTAAAAAAATGACTAATTCTAAGTTCACACTACATGATTATAGCCCCAATTTTCTGCTCGCTGTAAGTTTTTGCCGAGGGCCAAAGCCCAAGACTGGAGCCACATCGGTGTTCACTTAGCGCTGGCAAACGAACATTTAACATTTATATTTACATTTATATTTACATTTAACATTTATATTTATATTTAACATTTATATTTACATTTAACTTTTATATTTAACATTTATATTTACATTTAACATTTATATTTATATTTAACATTTATATTTACATTTAACTTTTATAGTTAACATTTATATTTACATTTAACTTTTAACATTTATATTTAGCATTTATATTTATATTTACATTTAACTTTTATATTTACATTTAACTTTTAACATTTATATTTAGCATTTATATTTAACTTTTATATTTACATATTATGAACAATTTTGAAAATAATCTACACAGCAAAAAATCTGATGATCCACAACACCATTAACTTCTAGCTAAATGTCAGAAAACTGCACTAAATGTTGAAAAAGTGGCAAGTAGAAAAATATTTAGTACCTTTACAAAAGGCACCCCATAAACCGGCGCCTGATCGCTGTTAGTTCACAGACATGACCGGATGGAGTCGCCGGTGCATCGCAGACGCCCGTCAGATACCTATCAGGATAAATATCTGCACCTGTCACAGCTCTGATTCCTGTAGGTGTGGAAAGTACTAAAAGTACCCCTACTAGAAATGCCCTTTTGTTTGATAAACGTTACTATAAACACGAGTTACTGTCTCATATACATGAATATTTTAACCCTGTGTATATATAACAGTGTTTCCGTCGATCTGTCTTCGGAGAAATTGTAATGGGAGGAGCGGTGCTCATATAGGGCTGGCTTTCACAGAAACCTTGACTTAACCAAGAACAAACACTGCTTGGAGCAACTTTTAAGACTTAGCGTAAATTGACATGGCAGCATGCCTCGAGTAAGTTACGCCACACGTCATCAAGTTACTCGCAAAATTACCCCGATAAGCCAGTAACCCTGCTTCGTAGTACAGGCCACAGGACATGTTAGTGAGTCCTAAGGAAAAATCAGTGGCACAAGGACTATCCAATCCAAAGCAGTCCAGCTTTATTTATAAAGCACTTTAAACAACTTGTACAGTACCAAAGTGCTATACAGTAAATAAAGAAAAATAGATAAAACAAAAAAGCAACATAAAAAATAAGAACAAAATAATACACATAATAAATAACAGATCTATATTAAAACAATATAAAAGAACATGAAACTAACTAAAACAATCAAAAATAAAAAAGCTAAAGCAAACGTCTCATAAGGTGTGAAAGGCCAGGGTATAGAGATGGGCTTTCAGACATGATTTAAAAACAGACAGAGAAGAGGCCTGTCTAATCTCTGAAGGCAGGTCGTTCCACAGTTTGGGAGCTGCTACAGCAAAAGCATGGTCTCCTGTAAGTTTCTGCTTATTCCTGGGTAATGGGAGTAGCTGACCTGAGAGAGCGGGTGATTGTATAACGCAGTAGCAGCTCTGAGAGATAGGATGGGGCAAGGCCATGGAGGGCTTTAAAAGCAAACAAAGGAATTTAAAAATGAATCCTAAAAGAAATGGGTAGCCAGTGGAGTGAAGCTAAAATGGGGGAAATGTGCTCAAATTTCGGTCTCAAAGTGATGCTGAGAAAGAATTGACTTTATTTTAGCCAGCTGCCTCAGCTGGAAGAAGCTTGATTTTACGACTGCCTTAATTTGACTGTCAAACTTGAGCTCAGCATCCACGTTAAGCCCCAGGTTCCTGACAACTTGCTTTTTATACTGGTCCAAGGAATCTAAGTACACATTGGGGGTCCCAGTAGGGTTACCAAAAACCATCACCTTCTTATCATTAAATTTTAAAAAGTTAAAAGCCATCCAGGCTTTAATGTCATCGAGACACTGAAGTAATGGCTGCACAGAGTATGTGCCATTTTTCTTTATAGGGACATAGATCTGACAGTCATCAGCATAAAAATGAAATGCAATGCCATGTTTTCTCAGTATAAAACCAAGAGGGAGTAAGTACAACGAGAAGAGGAGGGGGCCTAGAACTGAGCCCTGTGGGACACCAAACAGTAGGGGAGCGGAGTGGGACACATGGTCACCAAAAATGAGACAAAAGGATCGCTCTGCCAAAGAGAACCTGAACCAGTCCAGTGCTGTGCCTCTGAGGCCCACCCATTGCTCCAAACGAGAAAGTAAAATGGCAAGATCCAGTGTATCAAACGCAGCTGTCAAATCTAATAACAAAAGAACAACGCAGTTGTCAGTAGCTAAGAATATGTCATTAAAAACTTTCAAAAGGGCTGATTCGATGCTGTGTAAGGATTTAAAACCGGATTGGAAAAACATTTTCCTTTTCCATAAAGGATATCAATTGACTGTGAACTATCTTTTCAATAACTTTAGAAAGAAAAGGCAGGGAAGAGAGACTGAAGGGTCAAGGGTAAAAGGAGAGATTTGAGCCCTAGTGAAGGAGACCTTCTCAAGAAAAAAGCGTAAAAAACTCTCACATGCTACAGGGGAGGGCTTGATACAATCCGTCTGAGGTGCATTAAGAACAAAGTCTATGGTCTTAAATAGAACACAAGGATTGTGACAATTTGACAGAATAAAGTCAGAGAAGTGTTTTCTTTTGGCATCTTTTACAATTGATTGATAATGGCGCCAACAGTCCTTTAACATTTGAAATGACACCTTCAGTCGGTCTTTTTTCCACTTGACTCGGCGACACTTACGTCTGACAGCTCTGGTCCTGTCGTTCAGCCAGGGCTCCGATTTAGTTTTAGCTTATGTACCATGAACTAAAATTGCATGTTTATGAATGTACCTTAGTTCAGTGTTTAATGTGCCTCACTTTATACTGTGTTATTGTATTTATGGATATTATGCTGATTGCAAAATGTGCCTCTGGAGAAAGAAAGGGAAATTGCATCACAGGGCTTATGATATTCAAAGTGGCCATGACTGTGTCTGTGGGTGTTTCTCAAAGAACGCAAACATGACTGTTCAAAGTGTGCACTTCCCCTTCACTCTGCTGTGTGTGCGAAGAGAAAAGAGAGAGACAGTGAAGGTGCAGAGGATGAGGAAGTGAGGGTCAGTCTCCACAGGTCTGGGCTCAGTGAAACACACACGTATGGATCCTCTGATACTCCTGTTTATCTTCATTGCTGGGCGCACAGGTGAGTGTCATTCACTGCAGTGGACCTGAGTAGAGATCTCTCTCCTGCTTCTCCACACACTGTCAGCTACAGTTTGCAGAAAAAAATAGTTAATAATTGTCACATCAAAGGTAAGGACAGAAGCAAAGGCAGACGTGGGGGAAACTAAAAGGGACTGTATTAAATGAAACTACAGGCAGGGACAAAGGAAATCGACTATGAGGGTTCACAATTGAGTAAGGAGGATCAGGGACAGCCACAGAGTACACTGGGGAGCACATGCAGGCAGCAACATCAATGACTGGACTGGGGAGCTTGAGACAGGGAGGCACTATATACATCACTGATGAGGGAGCAGACGAGAGACACCTGGTGTGATCCACACAAGGGCTGTAATGAGAGGGGAGATTAAACAAGGAATTGGTGTGACTCATTAGAACCACACAAGGGAGAGAACAAGGAATATGGGATGCAGAGAGTAACAGTAATGCAGATCTGCTGCTGTTGGAGAAGAAAAATCATAATGTGAAGTAATGAGGAAAGATTTGTAGATGACTGCTTTCAGTTCCAGTAACTTGCTAGTACAGATGTCACAATATTTGGAAAATAAATTAAGAGATAGGTGGATAAAATAAAAGAAAACGTTTCTGGAATTTTCATATCTGACCCAGCTCTCGGAGTGGTGTTTGCATGCTCTCCCTCCCAAACCCAAAGACATGTGGTTCAGGTGAATCGGTGCCTTTAAAGGTACCCGTAGTGGCTGTGTGTGAGTATTTGCCTTGTGATAGACTGGCATCCTGTCCTGGCTGTTCCCCTGCTTTGTGCCCTGTGCTGCCTCAGATCAGCATCACACTCTCTATACTGTACTGACCCTGTACTGCATAAGCATGTGGAAGACGGATGGCTGATATAAAATATATCTACATACTTTCTGTATGTTTTTACTTATTATCAGACAAATACCTCAGAACTGAATGTGTCACTGTTAAAGGGGGTGAGGAGCCCATTCATTCACCTCACCTGTGCCTTATTACCACTGACTTAAGTTCCTGCTTTTCCTCTCAGACCCTAGAACACACTCCCAGACTCAGATTCCCGATCCCACATCCTGCTGTATCCCTTCCCAAGATCCGACACCCGCTTTGTTTTCCTGTGACTTTCCCTTTCTCATGGCAAAATGACAGTCTTGTTATTTTACCTCGTCACTGTTCCCTTACGCCGATCTCTCTCTGCCATGACCCTTGGTCCATGTGTCATATAAACTGATAATACAGTATATTAATTAGAGATACTGTGAGGTTGAAAATGTGAATTCAATTGGTTGTTGTCCCCACAGGTGCTGACAGTGTGTCCGCAGTGAGACGGGTGACTGTACAGAGCGGAGGATCTGTCACCATCCCATGTTTATATGAAGACAGATATAAAAACCATGTCAAATACTGGTGCAGAGGGAGTAAGTGGCAGTCATGTACTCCCATAGTATGGACTGACTCTCCACAGAAGAAGGGTGACGTGTCAATCAGAGATGACCCTGAGCAGCGAGTCTTCACTGTGACCATGAACAATATGACAGCTGAGGTGTCTGATTTCTACTGGTGTAGTGTGGAGATCACTGAACATTCAGATGTTGGAGAATGGCTTGCACTGTCAGTGACTGATGGTAAGATGTCTGTACTGCAGACAAATGTGCCAAATGAGACGTACGGTATGAAAGATGTCATTCAGTCAGAAAGGATGGACATTAACACAAACAAAATTCAGAAAATATTATATTTGAATATGTTATTTCTATAGAACAGGATCCAAATTTTACTTTTGCTTAATTAGATATATTTTATCTTTGGAAGTTGAAATTCCTGACAAACAAAAATTATTTAGAATAGACATCCTGTAGCTGGTGATGATTTCTTTCATGAAGTCTTGTGCATGAGGAGGTCCCTGAGACAGCCAGCAGACAAACCACCTCCCCCTCAGAAAGTGACAGTCTGTTATAGACATTGGGAGTGGTCTATCATATCAGTCTCCCATGTATCGAGTTTCTTTAATTCCTCCTCATCATCTTGAGTTTTCAAGTTCCTGTGTACATTTTCCCTAATGAACATTTTGTTTCCTGGTTTCTATCAGTGTCTGTCAGTCCCTGTGTTAATTAGTTCCATCTGTTGCCTGCCCTTGTGTGTTTGCCTGATTGCTCGTTGTCCTGCACCCTCCCTGATTGGTTAATTGTCTCACTCCTGCTGTCTCATTACCCAGTTCAGTTTTTGTATTTAAGTTCCTGCCTGAGTACAGTTCCCCAGGGGTTCATTGTTTGTATATTTGATTGTTTAATGCCCGTCCCGCCCCGCATTTACTTTTGAGCCATTGTGGTCCTTTGTTTTGTAAATGTTTCTTGTGTTTTTCAGTTCAGTTAATAAACTCTGCTTGTCCTTTGAGTCGCCAGTGGGTCGTCCACCTCCCTGCCTGCACCATGCTTCGCCATAGCCCCAATTCCACCTGGATCCATGACAGATAAAGGAGCGATTTCTGAATTTAACAATACAATCCCTCGATTAATGTGTGACTAAATATTATTCCCCTCCCAAGCAGCAGCTCAGTCTCACTGCTTTGCACTGATTACATGTTTCCCGTTTCTCCCATTTCTAGGAGCATCTACAATGCTCTTTACCCTCAGCATCTTACTGCCTCAGCTTCCCCCCAGTTTGCTGCTTGAGCAGGGACATTCAGAAACACTGAGACGAATAAGCCGAGGCTTGACTACTATCCCAGCATGCACCTCTACTCCAAGCCTCCTTTCCTGTTTCCAGCTTTTTCTACCACAAACAAGGGAGAAGTAACAGTGACAGTTTAAATCAGCCAGTTCAGGGTATAATGTGATGCAATTAAATGAGCTTTTGTTGGGAAAACATTAATATAAACACATAGTAACTGTCTCATATACGTGAACATTTTATCCCTGTGTAACAGTGTCTCGGTTGTTCCTGATCTGTGTGTTTAGGTTCCCCAGGGCTGTCAGTGGACAAACAAGAGGTGACTGGTGTGGAGGGAGACAGTGTCAGTCTCCAGTGTCGCTATGGAAACCATAGCTGGGAGATGAAATGGTGCAAGATTGGGCACTCCTGTGTATCAGGGAATTCTGGGAGTTTGGATGGAAGGCCTGTGGAGATCAGGGATGACAGAGTAAATAAAGTCTTCAGTGTGACAATGAGGGAACTGGAGAGGAAGAACACAGGCTGGTATTGGTGTGATGACGGAGACCAGCAGATTCCAGTTCATATTACTGTCAGTCAGCCAAGGTAAGCATTCAGCTGCATTTGCAGTTTGTTATGGTTCAGCTATCAGCATTTATATGATCAGAGAATCATGGGAAATTTACATTATTTTTTAACAATATGAGCTGTGTTCTTTCTTTAAATCCTTTCTTTTCCTTCATTATAATAAACTTGAAATGGCACATTGGGCATTGAGCTGTTGCGTATTTAGCTGTTAATGTTTAATTTGGGGAACCCAAAGTCCCAGGCCAACTGAATCCCTGTCCAGCCCTGCATCCCATCCAGTGTGAGCCCCTGTCCTGTGCCCTGTGCTGCCAGAGATAGGCTGCAGGCTCCCTTTTGACAATGTTCCGGAAAAATATTTGACAGATGGATGGATAGATTTTAAATGGATGTTTTGTAGAACCTGCTGTGTAATAATCATAATGAAACTGGCTGTTGTAATTCTGTAGCTATTTTACTACTCTTTGTTAGTGTCTCCTGTTCCTCTCATGCAGCCTGTGTAATAGTACAGATATGGCTGTACTGTGCTGTTATAAAGCATGTAAGACTGTAATGTTTAAACCTACCATCTTATTCAGCCCTTTGGTCCAGCTGGCTCTGTATGTAGGACTGGGCTTATTGGTGCTGCTGTTTATTATTAT
>JAODKE010004078.1:0-11622 GCA_026779605.1 Mormyrus hasselquistii
ATCCTTACATAAACTTCAGCTGGTACAGAATGCAGCAGCCAGAGTTCTCACAAACACTAAAAAATTTGATCACATTACACCAGTCTTATCCTCCCTTCATCAGCTGCCAATTAAATCTCAAATATAAAATACTGATATTAACCTATAAAGTACTGAATGGCCTTGCACCAGAATACCTTAGTGATCTGCTGACCTCATACAACCCCCTCACGCTTGCCTCGTTCTCAAGGTGCGGGATATCTGTTAGAACCTATGGTAGAAAGAGCTATGGCAGGCTGCAGAGCTTTCTCCTATAGAGCTCCTCAGCTGTGGAATGGTCTCCCACCAGATGTGCGGGTTTCAGGCTCACTCTCAATATTCAAGTCTAGACTAAAAACACGCCTGTTTAGTTTAGCTTATAGGTACACTAGTTCTAGCTCTAGCTAACTCCTCGCTCCCAGTTAGACCTATAATGTGAGGTGTAGAGCTGGGTGGGGATCGGTGCTTTGAGACGATGTAATGTGATAATGCGCTATACAAAAATAAGTTTGTTGTTGTTGTTCTTGATCCTGCTTTCCCACACCCCGCTAACTCGTCCGATATGGAACATGACTTTAATTTTCAATTATCGCGATGTGATTTTGTTATAATAAATACTGGGGTATTTATGAAGCAAAAAGGGAGATTAGCATAAATTTCTCGCAAACTCATCTAGAAGTAATTTAAACAGCAAGAATAAAAATGAACGTATGCAGTAGTCATGTAAACAACAGCAGAAGTGAACTTTAAAATGATTTTTAAACATATACTGCATCATATTGAAAAGGAATAATCATAAAATTGCAGAACTTGAGTTTTTTTTATCCTGTGGCACAGTAAAATATTTTAGCGAGACTTAAACTTCCTGTGCTATAATATCTGTACCAAACTGAACGCATCCCATGTTGTCCAGCCCTACTAATACTACAGTCATTTTTCAAGTTAGTACAAAATACCCCACCTCGCGTTGTGATGTCATTGGTCACCAACACCAGTACGCCAGTGGAAAACCAATACCTTGAAGTACTTCACTTTTGGTACATCATATTGAAATCAAGGTATCATTTTGGTACTGGTATCAAAAGAATTTGAGCAATGCCCTGCCCTATCAGGCACATCAGTACCAGGGTAGACCTAGTCGGAGAACCTGGATGGACAAGCATCGATCAGCCAGGAGGGTGATCAATACCATCTCCTTCCAGACAGGCTGGACAACAGGATGGTCGGGTTTTTCTGGAATGTAATCCTGCTAGACCAGCTTCATACCTGCCACTAAAAACACCATATTCTCCTGACACAGGTCAATAAATGATTCAGCATTTGATATTTGATATATATATATGAAAAATATCAGAATTTTCATCAAAATTATGGCATAAGCAAAAAATTATCAAAGTTATCATCAAAATGAATCAATTCCAGAATGCATTAAATGCTGATCTCAAAAATTGACCATATCTTTAACTAACCTGACATGCTAGTTTTCTGAACATACTGAAATTTCACTTATATATTCAAAAAAGTCACAAAGGTGTGTCTTAACCGTAATGTGAATGTGAAACTAAAAATAAAGACAGCCCGGCCCTCCCAGACTGCCTGCCTTTAGACGCGCCGTAACAGAGTCTGTAACATGGCTGCTGCAGCTTTGTTCCTTGAGGAGGAGCTCTGCTGTTCTGTTTGCTCGGACATCTTCAAGGATCCTGTTGTCTTGAAGTGCAGCCACAGCTTCTGTAGAGTCTGTCTGCAGAAGTTCTGGGAAGAGAAGAGCTCTCGGGAGTGTCCATTATGCAGGAGGAAGTCCTCCATGGACGATCCCTCTGTCAACCTAGCCTTAAGGAACATTGTGGAGTCATATTTAAAGAAAAAGAGTGAAAGAAAGGTGACAGAGAAGAGTGAATCTCACTGCAGTCTCCATGGAGAGAAGCTTCTACTCTTCTGTGTAGAAGACCAGGAGCCCATCTGTCTGGTCTGTCAGACTGCAAAGAAACACAAAGACCACCAGCTCTGCCCCCTGGAAGAAGCTGTACAGGATAAGAAGGTACTCTCTTCTGTATTATTCATTTTCCCTGAGGATGTTATATTAATATGACCATGCATGAGGTCACTTGTAGCTGTGAGCTGGTGGCTAAATCATCACAAAATCTTTGAATTATCACTTAGACAATAGACAGTGATCCCTGTAGTTTGATCCAGCCATCCCAAGATGGTAAAAGACTTTAGGCCAGTGCCATTAACATCATCAGTGATGAAAGGTTTTGAGAAGCCGATAAAGCATGTAGTAGCTCTCCTGGATCCTCTCCAGATTGCTTATAGGCTGAGCAGACGGGGGATTGGGGGGGGGAGGCAGCTGCTCTGCTGTGTATCAGCATTCGGAGACTCCTCTAGCATCTGTGAAGCTGCTGTTTATGGATTTATCCTCTGCTTTTGCACTATCCAGCACTATTAGACATGTACCAAGTGTAATTTTCTTGGCCGATTCCGATTTCTGATTCAATTGCTAGTGTGATTGGCCCATACTGATTTTTGCCAACCCCGATTGCCTTTCTAAGAACTATAATTAACAGCATATGCAAACAAAAATCAGCTTTTCTTCAATGCAGTTTTATTTTCATATTAAAACTTTATAATTTCTCCCAAACTGCACTTGCCTTTACAAGTTACAGGATCTTCTTGCACTTAAACTAGACTCAACATAAAGTGCTCGATAACTGGGATGAGGTACAAATACTGTACTTAACTGAAAATAAGTTACTGTATGCACAACTTTATCAGACATATTTTATTTTACCAAACATGAGCAAGTGCAACAGATTTAAATAATAAAATAAATGCCAGTCACTTATATCATTTTCAGTATATTTAAATTCACCGTGTAACACAACATTGACCTTTTTCTCTTTTTTATTCATCTTTAAACATATAGCACACAGGTGGCCAAAGTTAGATGTTGACATTGAAGCAGTAGTGAAAGGTTCTAGCACTTGCCAAGAACATAGCAGCTTGCCAGCTCCCGCACCTCTCCATCCTTGAGAGTGGCCAAGTAAACCTTGGCAGAGACTACACATACATTATGTTGGACCTTTGATGGGTCTCACCCTACCATGCTTCTTCGAATGGTTGGGCAGAGAGGGCTGTCCAGACATTTAAGGCAATGATGAGGAAGGCCAGTGATGGGAGCATCACTACCAAAATGTCTTGAGTGTTGTTTAACTACCACATTACCCCCCAGTCCACCACAGGTTTGTCACCCACTGAAATATTACAAGGCAGGAGATTACGATCCACACTAGACTTAGTGCATCCTGACCTTAGAACTAAGGTACAACGGAAGCAGGGTGTACAAAAGAGACATCATGACAAGCAAAGATCAGAGAGAAGTTTTCAAGGGGGAGATGCAGTGCTTATAAGGAATTTCAGTCTTGTACCAAAGTGGATACCAGGTTTTATTACAAAATGAACAGGTCCAGTGTCTTACGGAGTCATGTTGGGAGATGGAAGCATCGTGCGTAGACCTGTAGACCAAGCATTGGCTAGACCAGAAGTCTGAGACATAATAGCCCCTGGGGTTACAGAACCACCAGTCGGGTCTACACCACCAGCTGAAACAGTGACATACTCCGGGAATCCGGCTGCAGCGGGGAATGGAAATGTTCCAAAAAACATCTAGAACACAACATGAAAGCAGCAGCAACAAACATTCCAGCCCAAGTAACAGCGAAGGAGTCACCACCGCATAAATCAGTTACACCGGCCAGACAGTCACAAAGGACTGTGATTAAACCTAGTTATTTGAAAGACTATGATCGTTAACTAAAATTGTGTTTGTGTTGGTTAACCGGAAGGTGGTGGCACTGTTCATGGTTGTGATGACTGATTTTGTTCTGTTATGGGGGATATAATAGCTCAAGGGGGAGGAATGTAGTAGATGGTGGAGGGTTATGATAAGAATCATCCCAGACTGTAGGGGGGAAATATAAATCGAAAGGTAAAAACAGTGGAGTTAGCCTGCCTGCTGTTGGGAAGTGTGTATATGTGGTAACGTGGTCTCAGTAAAAAACTTGGCTATTCCCACATACTCTGGTGTCCCCATTATCCTTCAGTGACAAGGATATTACACATACACAAAGGTAATTATAGCCTGCTGAAATTTGATTGACTGTTGTCAGACATGTTTGGTGAGCAGATTAGATTTTATTATACGATTCGTTAAGACATCTGGCCATGAACATGAATACAAAATGTACTTTGTGCTATAGCACCCCCTATTGGGTGACTTTTATGAAATTTTGTGAGTGGCTTCAGAATGTCGTACCAACTACACAAAGCAAGTTTGATAAGAAACGGATGTTGTGTTGGTGAGAAATTGGTCATTAAGTGCAAATAGGCCATATACTAGAAATTTCTTGTCTGTGGCAGCCAATCAGTTTGCCTGATTTTCCTGCAACCGTGATCCTGTATTCCCCATAATGGATAAACGATTGTGGAAGCAGTATGGCTGTGATTTTGTTTTTATTCATAATAATAATATTTAAAAAGTTATGGATGCTCTTTCTCTTACATTAGAACGAAGCCTCCACTTTCTCTGACCTGTTATTATTCCAGTCTGCTGCTGCGTATGAATGGAATTCATTACAGAAATCTACGAAACTGGATAAATTTATATCAGTCATGGCCTTCAGAGGCTTACTTATGGACATTTTAATGACACTTGTAAATGTTCTAATTCTGTTTAATCATTATGCTATCGGTTTAATTTTATTTTTATTTATAATTATTTATTAGCTTTGTTTTTGTTTTGTTTTACAAGTGCTTTCTGCCACTTGGTATGCTGTGACTGTAAATAAGAAACTATTCTTAATGCTTTACCTGGTAAAATGAAGGTTAATGAATTAATGAATGTTGACTGTATCTGTCATTTTATGTATGTATATTTAATCTCAGGAGGATGTCGGAACGTCACTGATTCCAGTAAAGGAAAAGCTTGAGAAGTTTACAAAAGTTAAACAAGAGTTTGAAGACACAGCCAAACACATCAAGGTATGGAGATTCATCATGAGGAAGTAAAACCTCACTGTGCAGATTAACTTCAGACTTACACAGCATTTCTCACTTTCAGAGTCAGTTTCAGCACACTGAGAAGAAGATAAAGGAGGAATTTGAGGAACTTCATCAGTTCCTGAGAGAGGAAGAGGAGGCCAGACTGGCTATACTGAGAGTGGAAGAGATGGAGAAGAGCAAGGGGATGAAGGAGAAGATAGAGAACATCTCCAAACATGTC
The DNA here is from genome assembly GCA_026779605.1 of Mormyrus hasselquistii. NCBI lineage: Eukaryota > Metazoa > Chordata > Actinopteri > Osteoglossiformes > Mormyridae > Mormyrus > Mormyrus hasselquistii. The sequence continues at coordinate 5,297 of JAODKE010004078.1, forward strand.
TCTACCCTGTCAGAGAAGATCAGAGACATTGAGAAGGTCATGGATGCTGAGGACGTCTCCTTCCTGAAGGTAGGAGCTTGATTTTCCTGCATTGTTCTGTGTGTTTGCTGACTGGGACAAACAGTCCTGCTGTGTGTCTGAGGCACATAGAAAGAGTGACACTCACTGACCATTTTCATACAGGAATTTCATTCTTTATGCTGTCTGATGATTTGCCTGGGAAAATTATATTCTTCATAAATAATTTTCTTTTCTTTTCATCTTTTTCAGACTTTCAAGGATGCCAAGGAAAAGTATGTATTAGTTATTTGCATATTTTAATTAGTACTTATGCAGTCAAATTTTAGATGTACTGTACTGTAGATAGAAGATGAGAACCCCAGTCTACTCGCCCCTCTCTCTCTCTCTCTCTCTCTCTCTCTTTCTCATGTCACACAGATGCAAGAGAAAAATTTGATGTCTGTTTATTCCTTAAAGTTATCAGTTAAGATTTTTGCATTTATTTATTCATTGTGTGTTTGTTTATGTTTGTTTGCTTGATTGCCATGGGGTGTTCTTGCTTGTATTTATTTCAATGCTTGAATAGACTCAGTGTTGGGTAGGGTTATGGGTACCAGCGGCTGGGGCTTATAACTCACTAATCAATCTACTTATTAGATCTGTCATATTCAGTTCTGTAGACTGCCCCTGCTGCAGACTCTCAGCCACCTTCCACTGTGATGCCTGACTCGCTTCAGACCTCACAGCAGCACTGACTCCTGCCTGTTGCTGTCTTTGTAGAGCCCATTGCTTGTTGCAGGACCCAAAGCTGGAGTCAGGGATGCTGATAGACGTGGCCAAACACCTGGGCTCTCTGAAGTTCAGAGTCTGGGAGAAGATGCTGGGGACTGTGCAGTACAGTGAGTACTGGGGGAAATGGCTGTATAAAGTAGAGAGCAGTTTCTTAGTGGGCAATACTGTCACTCACTGGGAGCTCAGCCTGGCAGCACTGGTACAGTGAGTCAGCTCCCTGGCAGTTGTATGTCTGTGATCTGTGATCCTCCTCAGTGGTCACTTTGGTTGGAAGCGTCTGCTAAATAAATAAATGTAAATGTACTGTACTGGATCGTGGAGGGACGGGCTGTATAAAGAAAACCTACGTTTAGTCTTTATTTATTATTTAAAGTTCATTAATGTGTTGATATTCTTCTTAAAATATTGACAGTGTAGGGAACTGTCCACTGGCCCACTGACGGAATACAGTAAGATAGCTGAAGGGTTGGAATGTGTGTCGATCCTTCTGAGCACTCCTGCAAAGTTACTTACCCTCTTAGGTAAAACCAAATTGTATCTGACTCCAATTTAATTAAAGACCTTTTAGGATGTTTTAGTCATGACATTTCTGTTATTTAAATTACTCCTGGGGTTTGCCTTTTATTGCTGAACTCCCACTAACCCTGGACGGTGGGGTACACCAGATTCGCTTCGGCTGAACAGGACTCGGTTGAGAAGTTGGGAAATCACTACAACGTAGTACAATGTCAGCCTAGACAACCGTTCTGGCTCGACGACTCATATACCTCCTCAGATGCTCAGCAGACATTTGCCGTGCCTGAGCTTGTGCGCGCCTCAGAGGCTGAGCCGGTCTACGCGGTAATTCAGCATGTGCGCGCCTCAGAGGCTGAGACAGTCTACGCGGTAATTCAGCATGTGCGCGCCTCAGAGGCTGAGCCAGTCTACGCGGTAATTCAGCATGTGCGCGCCTCAGAGGGTGAGCCGGTCTATGCGGTAATTCAGCATGTGCGCGCCTTTGAGGCTGAGCAGGTATCCAGTATAACTCATCTTGGGCAGTCGCATCGGGTCTCTGAGAAATGGGGTTGAGTCAGAGGCTGCAAGAGAGTGTTAGAAATAAACCCAGTCTATGCGAAACATGCAGAGATTAGAAAAGTCAGACAGCCAAGAGGTAATCAAAACACAGTTTATTCACAATTTATAAAAGACACTTCAATTTAAACAAATATAACATTAATGTGGGGCGGTGCGGTGGTGCAGTGGTTAGCACTGTTGCCTCACACCTCTGGGATGCAGGTTTGAGTCTCCACCTGGGTTACATGTGTGTGGAGTTTGTATGTGGGGTTTTCTCCAGGTACTCTGGTGTCCCCCCACAGTCTAAAGACATGCTGAGACTCTGAACCCCATGTGACCAAGAAGGATAAGTGGTTTGGAAAATGGATGGATGGATGGATGGATGAATGAATGTATAACATTAATGTTATTGCAACATGTGACCGTAAATTCCTAAACTATACCATCAAGTCAGAACAATTCCCTACCTCAGCTGAGTGACGCATAGTAACTGCAGAGAATTTCTGATTACAGATATAGATTCACAATGCAGTGGGTGGGATCTCTGATTACAGACTGTCTACAGACATGCTACTCTGGAGCTCCTTCTTAAGTATTCCTATTCAAATGACGGGATGTCATTGAAGATTAAATTTCCTGATGAAATATTATGATTGATTATTTTAGGGACTGTTTTGATCTTGTGTGTGTGTCCTGGAGAATTGCTGATCAATAAAAGTAGACCCTCAGCCAATTGAATTGCTTTAGGAGGAATGTGACAATTCCCTTGTTCTACCAGGTGATAAGATCCTCCCTCCACTTTGGTGGGTTTAGTCTTACATTATATATTTCTCTTATATGAGAACATGCTGCATTAAGGTTCAGAGTATTGTACTCATCATACTGTGACCATTCAAAGGAGACCAAACATGCGTGTATGTGTCCCTAATGTTAGTCTGGGGTAATTCCTCCTGTGTTAGTGTGAGTTAGCGAGTGTTGGATGCGTCTGTGTCTTGACACAGCCAGGCCTTTTCGCTGGAAATTGGCTGCGAGGTCCTGGCCACCCAGTGGGGGTTAAGTGTCCCTTTTGATGTAGTGATCGGGTGATTTGGATCCAGTCTTGTTGCTGCTGGTGGACCTTTGCTTTAGGACACTGGGTGGAACATTGCAGGCTTGTCAGAGGTCAGACCGATGGGGCCCGTGGCCTTACAACAGAAATACAACTTGCTGTTTTTTAAATCATTATTTCCAGTTTTCACACAAACCTGTATCGGTTTACGCTGGACAAAATACTTAACCTTAACTGATACATTACTGCAAAGTAGCCTGTTTCTGTTCCATAACATAGTAATCCAGTTTCAATACAGTATAATTACTTTATTGATAATACCACCTCACTGTAAAATGTTAATGCTATAACTGTTAATGCTGATGGTTTTTACTGCACTGTGACAGATTATTAACTGCAGCTTCCTCTCCATCCCACAGCCCCTGTGACTCTGGACCCAAACACTGCAGCGCCCTGGCTGTCAGTGTCTGATGATCTGACCAGCATGAGAGAGATTGATGATGATCAGCAGCTTCCTGACAACCCAGAGAGATTTGACCCCTGTGTGAATGTGCTGGGATCTGAGGGGTTTAACTCAGGAAAACACAGCTGGGAGGTGGAGGTGGGGGACAAAACAGACTGGGATATAGGAGTAGCAGCAGAATCTGTTAACAGGAAGGGGGGGATTGCATACAGGCCAAATGACGGATTCTGGGTTATGACTCTGAGGAGTGGTGATGAATATACAGCATGTGATTCATTAGTAACCCACCCACAATTGGAGAGCAAACCGCAGAGGATCAGAGTGCAGCTGGACTATGACAGGGGGGAGGTGTCCTTCTTCAACCCCGCTGACATGTCACTCATCTACACCTTTAAAGACACATTCACTGGGAGACTGTTTCCATTGTTCTCTCCATGCTTAATAAAATATATTAGAAATGCTGGAGCCTTGAAGATCTGCCCAGTAAAGGTGTCTGTGACAGTGACGTCATTCCAGTAAAGGTGTCTGTAACAGTGATGTCATTGTCTTATGTATTTCATAATACCGGGGTTCTTGAAAATTACTGACCTAGAGGAATGGGGTGCTTGGTTCTCAAAGCATTTCACATTAAACCCTGTTTAATAAACCTCAATCAGCATGTTATTGCCTGTGATGCATTTATACGGTACAGTACATATATCCTTAATGAAATCTAACCACACCCCCATAATGTGCCCCATCATAAACCAGTGTATCTATTGACTATTGGGCCACTCCCTGCAGTAACGGATAAGAGAGCTTCACTGTACAGCCTGCGGTGGGACAGTGAAGGGCAGTGACATTATCATGTTATCAGCAATAAATACATAATAAATATTAATATTACTGTAAGAGAGCTTCTCTGTCCAAAGGGCAGCCATCGGGGACTCTGGCTCTGAGGCCCTGAAGGAGTCACAAATCGCTTGCTTGTGTTCAACCTGTAGGGGTCGCTAAGGGTAACAGTGTAACAGTGCTTTTTAAAAGCAGCATTTGTTGACAGACGCAAGAGGTCCTCAGTGCTGCAGGGCTGTGAAAAGCGCATCCTTCTCTCTAACTTTCACACAATACACTCAATTGATGAGGTCACCCTTTCACCATAGGTGCTCACACTTAGACAGCAGATCCATCATAATTCACCAGATCCATCGAGCCCCTTAAGGGCAGAACAGCCACCTCTTCAGGTTAGTGGTAATCAGCTGGCAGACTCTGGTCCTCATCCAGACCTAGATGCAAATTAATCCGGAGTGGAATTCGGCCTTCAGGGATACATCTTAGTCTGATCATTAATAACAATCACTTGGGAACAGTGACCATTGCTTGCAGCATGTGAGACCATATATTAAGTCCAACTCCAGGACACTTACAGGAAACTGCAAGTACATAAACCTACCTGATATGGACAAAAGTATTGGGACACTCCTCTTGATCACTGAATACAAGTGTTTCATTCAGACCCATTGCCACAGGTGAATAAAATCAAGGACCAAGCCATGCAGTGAGGTTTATATTTGTGAAAGAATGAGTCATTCTGAGGAGCTCAGTGACTTCAGGGCTGATACTGTCATAGGATGCCACCTTTGCAATAAGTCAGTTCATGAAATTTCTTCCATGCTAGATATTCCATGGCCAACAGTAAGTGGTATTATGGGGGCAGAGAGGCAGGCGAAGACCCTGGATGGACAGGCATCGATCAGCCAGGAGGGTGATCCCCACCATCTCCTTCCAGACAGGCTGGACAACAGGATGGTCGGGTTTTTCTGGAATGTAATCCTGCTAGACCAGCTTCATACCTGCCACTATAGGTGCCGTTTTTACCTGCCACAGGTCAATAAATGATTCAGCACTTGTTTACACTTTGACTTAATGGCATAAGGCAGAAATAATCAAAAATATCACCAAAATGGGTCAATTCCTGTGTGTCATAACTGCTAAACTCAAAAAGTGATCAGCTTTAGTGTTTTTAACTGCTTTGTGAAACCAATTGTTTTTCTGAACAAACTGAGATTTCGCTCACATACTTCAGTTTAATAACCACTAAGGTGTGTCTTAATCGTAAAGTAAATGTGAAACTAAAAAAGAAACCCTCAGACTGTCTGTCTTTAGATGCGGCGTAACAGAGTCTAACATGGCTGCTAAAACTTCATCTCTGGACGAGGACCTCTGCTGTTCTGTTTGCTCTGATTTCTTCAAGGATCCTGTTGTCCTGAAGTGCAGCCACAGTTTCTGTAAAGTCTGTCTGAAGAAGTGCTGGGAAGGGAAGAGCTCTCAAGAGTGTCCATTATGCAGGAGGAAGTCCTCCATGACAGATCCTCCTGTTAGTCTGGTCTTAAAAAATGTTGTGGAGTCATATTTAAAGAAAAAGAGGGAATATGAGGTAGTAGAGAAGAGTGAAGCTCCAAAGAAGGATGAGGCTCCAGAGAAGAGTGAATCTCGCTGCAGTCTCCATGGAGAGAAGCTTCTACTCTTCTGTAAGAATGATCTGGAGCCCATCTGTGTGGTCTGTCAAACTGCAAGGAAACACAGAGACCACCAGCTCTGTCCACTGGAAGAAGCTGTAGAGGATAAGAAGGTATTCTCTTCTGTATTATTCAGTTTTTCCAGAGGATGTTATAGCAGCAGAAGGATTTAAGATGGAATTTATTGTGCTGAATAGTATTTTGGGTCTGTTGGGCATTTTTATTGATGAGTTCTGTGTGATATTGTGCTGTCTTATCAGAGCTATGGTAGAGCTTGAAACAATCTTTAAAAGTTTCATATGAGACCTGAAGTTTGTCTTTCTTTTTTCCAGTTACACTCTGCCATTTGCACCCTTGTCTAAGAACACAGGTGTGGTCTTTCAGCCGGGGGGGCAACGTTCTTTACCTTGGGTCCTTTTAGTTTTAAAGGAGCTATACAATCCAGGGTGTGAGAGCAGGATGAGTTGAAAATAGA